>PVHY01020715.1:0-25009 GCA_004024945.1 Uropsilus gracilis
TCTTACTTTGATTTGTACTTAGATTTTACTCCTTTTGGTCCAGATGTGCCCAGCCCACTGTCTCTTTTCTAAGGTCGCTGCCAGAAGGAGCCTCAGACTTTTGACAAGTTTTCACACATCCACTTCTCCATTCTGGGCAAACCTTGTTTGGCATTTATCCATAAAGAGATGAGTAACTTGATTTTTATTGGAAAAATATTATCCTTTCTTCTATTTTCTTTTATGCACACTCATCGTATTAAAGGTTGTAGTTTTTTTTTGTTTGTTTGTTTGTTTTTTTCCACTAAGAATATGCTTTAGCTTTAAGTGGTGGATTGCAGACCATGCAAATTTGGGGATCCTGGGATGACTGACCCGTTGTCTTCATGCTAACTTAATGAGAATGCCAACATCTGGTGCAGTTACAATGTTTACATTGATGGACCCAAATTGGGATAAAACAACAGAACTTTGACCATTTTATACACTAGTGAGGCACATAGCTTCTGAATGAAGAGCTTAGTGAGAAGTCTTACAAAACACATAACTTTGTACTCCTGAAACCAGAAGAAGTGCCCCATATTGCCTTCTAAAAAATAAGATAGGCAAAATGAATGCTCCTGAGAAAATTAGGTTTTTTTCCATAAATGGATACATAGTACATTGATTCCAATGTGTATGTATAATTAATTGTTATCCAAACACATTTTAGAATAACCTATATACATAAACTCAATGATGGTCACTATTAAAATTTTATTTAGAATAAGGTTTCAGTTCATTTCTCAGATACACAAAGCCCAAATAAAATGTTTCAAATTGACACTAATGTAAATATCACTTTACGCTATGCTTTGTTCATCGAATGCAAAACTCTGCTAGTAACTCTAACTTTTCAAATTCAACTATATACATGTGGGATTTATTAATACTTTTTTACAATTTTAATTTTAATTGGTATAATGTCATGAATGCATCAAAGAAGAAGCATACCCTTTTCCGGTGATCTCAGAGAAGGTTCAGGTATTTACTCCAATACTTTTTTATGCAATTCAAGACAACTTTCAATAGCAATACATTTGTTTTCTCTGAAGAAGGCAAGGAGGTAAATTCACTGAATGATGAATAAAGTTTCTTCTGATGTAATGGGACAGAATAATGAGAAATAATAACTTAAAAGTGTTTTTCCACCCCGGATGATTATTCAGCCTGGGTAAGGAACAAAAAGCCCAGATCTTCTAAGGTGAATAAATAGAATAATAAATAAATGAGTGAATAAATGAATGAATATCTTCTAAGATGAATAATAGAATAAAATTAAATACAATGTATGCATGCATGTATGTATGTATGTATGCATGCATGCATGTATGTATAATTGGTTGGTTGGTTGGTGAATTTGCAAATTTCCCTTTGCATCCTTTTTTCACTGGGTTTACACTCTATTATTCAAAAAATGTTTTGAATGGCATTATAGAACCAAGAATTGTCAATAACAATACAGATATATTGGTGAAAAAGATAATTTAGGGCCTTGCATTTTGGAAATTTGAATTAAAACAGGAGATATGTGTTTTATTTATTCACTATTATATATTTTGAGGGATGTGATAGAACATTTACAAGGTGATTAGAACATTGGAAGATGCATGCAAGCCTGATTTAAACAGCTAAATTGCTTTCATAGTAAGTTGATTAAAACCATTTTTTAAATGTAATCTTACTGATTTCATCTTACTGACACTAGAGTAAAAGATACTCACCCTTGATCTCTCATATCTTCACTGAAAATAGACCAGTGAAAACAGAAAGGGAATAAAAAATTCTCTCTGCAAGCAACAAAGAAGATGTTGAGTCTTCTTAGTATTGAGAGAATTAAAATCAGTCATGCATAATATTTATATACATATACTAGTACAAAAGCATATTAGACATATGACAAGTATGCCAAAGTAATGAAACTTTAGCTTCCAGAATATTTAAATAAGTACTTTTGGGCAAAATTATATGATTTTTACCCAGGGCATAATTTAATACTAATTGCTTTCTTCAGGGCGCCCTTCACATCTTTGTTCCTTAAGCTGTAGATGAGGGGGTTTAACATAGGAATGATGATTGAGTAGAAAACAGAGGTCATCTTGTCAGTGTCCATAGAATAAGTTGAGCTGGGTCGAAAGTACATATACAGCAGTGTGCCATGAAATATAGCCACGGCTGTCAGGTGCGAGGCGCAGGTGGAGAAAGCTTTGCGTCTCCCCTCAGCTGAATTCATCCTGAAGATGGTAACAATGATGTAGCTGTAGGAGAGGAGGACCGTTATGATGCTGCACCCTAGAATTAAGCTACCGAAAATAAACAACAGTATCTCATTGATGGCGGTATCTGAGGTGGAGAGGGCCAGTAAGGGTGGGATATCACAGAAGAAGTGATTGATGATATTGGAAGTGCAGAAAGACAATCGGAAGGTGAAGCAGGTGTGGATTGCAGAGTCCATCATCCCTGCTATATAAGTGAAAGCTACTAACTGGGTGCAGAGTCTCCTGGACATGGCAACTGTGTACAGGAGGGGGTTACAAATGGCCACATAATGGTCATAAGCCATGACAGCCAGCATGAGACACTCCACATCTGCAAAGGCTACCCAAAAATACATCTGAATGGGACACAAATAATATGGGATCCTCTTCTGCTCAGACAAGAAATCAGCCAGCATCTTGGGAGAGACAGAGGAAGAGTAGCAGGCATCACAGAAAGACAGTTTGCTTAGGAAATAATACATGGGCGTGTGGAGTCTGGAATCTACCCTGATCAGCAAGATCATCCCAAGGTTGGCAACCACAGTGATGCCATATACCAGCAGGAAGAGCACAAATAGCCCCCGCTGCACATCCTGTCTTTCAGAAAGTCCCAAGAAGATGAATTCGGTAAACATAGTGCAATTTTCAGCAGCCATCTCTCTGCAAATTTCTAGTTATGAAAAAATGAAATAAAAACAGAGGATTAAATTATCTTACACTTCCAGGGACTTGTATTGGAATTTGTACATTTCAATATAAATCAATAAATGGTATTGATCGAATTGCTTATATTTGTAGAGCACTCGTTATTTGTAGCATACTTTCATAAGCATTTTAACACTATTTTCACCCCAAAGTGAATTTGTCATAATATATGCTGTTTCCTTCTTATAATAAGTTGATATCCTCAGAGTTTGAAGTATTTTTACCAATAGCCATTGCATATATCCTACATCTTTAAACAGATTGATGATGTATTTTTAATTTTGTGGAAATGAGTATATCCTGAAATAGAGAAGAAAACTTCCATGGAGGTTCAGGTAATGCATAAATTCCTTAGTTTTCACTCAGCATCCAAAGTAGTGGAACAGGCAGAACTGAGCAAGGTTCTTGATTCTAAGATCTCCCTCTTTCCCCACTCACAGACCTCTGGTCCTTTCCAGTCTCAATAAACAAGGAATAAAACCTAGCTTAGGACTCAGGGCCCATGAAGGGAAACAGAAGAGAGGGTTGCTGGAAAATGAGGGGGAGGGTCTCCATGAACAAAAGGAGTATGTCTGGGCTACAAAGGCTCCCCTAATAAAGTTGAAGTGGCTAAGGAAGAATACTCAGGGTCTAATCTTAGGGATACTGATAGCACAGGGAACCATGAGGAGACAGTGGAAGCATTATTCAGTGCCATCCTCTGTCATGGTGCATTAGGGATTTGATCTAGTTATGGACAGGTTTGATGTATAAGATACATGATGGAAATAAATCCACAGTCCCATACCTTGGAGATTTTTGTGTGAACTATGCCCCTATGCCCGTTATCCTTATTCCCTTGAAATCACATATGGTTTTATACTTTTTCTCACTCCATCCCTCAGTGGAAATCTGCTCCTCTTATAGCATTGGGTCACTTGTGGACCCCTCAGTTGCATCCCCCACACTCAAATTTACCTATGTCTGTATGTCCATAATATTTTTAAAAATTCTCTTCATTTTTGAGAATATATGAAAAGTGGATTTGAAGGTAGATGAAGAAAAGGGAAAACTGCAAATCTGAATAATGTCAATGGCAAGTCTTCAAATATTGACTTTGATTCATTTAAAATCAGCTATTTTAGACATATCTTTGTTGAAATGATCTCTTCCAAAATGGAAAATATTAAAAACTACAATACAGATAAAGTAATGAAGACAATATTTCCAAGCACCCCCAGAATACAGACTTCTTTTTCTATATCCTTGCTATTTGTATGTATATATATGTATAATATATGGTATAAATAAAAGTAGTTAAATCATGATTTGTATGAGCTTTCATAGCTTCATTTCATTTTCTAAAAACCTTCAGTTGCAAAAGGAGAAAACCTGAAGCACAAAGGAAAAGGTAGCGAAAGAAATGACTACCTGAGATGTCACTGCTCTTGTCACGCTGGTTGTCTGCCTGGCTTCAGCATTGTCTCCTCACTGCCCTGGATTATATGGCATCCAGATTCTGGTCCCTGGGTACACAGCACATGGTCTCTCAGGAATAAGTGGTAGATACAATAATGTAGTTTATCAACTGATATTCCACACTGGTAGGGTAGTGGAGAGAGAAATGCTGTCAAAAGCTGTTGCACTGCCAAACTGCACAATGTACACAATATTGTACTTATTTAGAAAGAATAAAGGTTTCTAGGCAGTAAGTTCTCCTTATTTTATCACTGACTGCCCCCCCACCGGCATTATGCTTAATTCCTTTATTTACAAATACACATCTACCCACATCTACCACATCTATATACGTATACATAAATAGTCCATTCAATACAGTCTCAAATGAACAGCTTTTGCAACAATGACAAAATCCAATCATAAACATAATGCCTATGCTTTGAATTAATCAATTTTAATAAATAAATATTAATGAATTATAAATATTAATTACTATTTATTTCCATGTATGATTATAGCTTTTTAACAAAAATATCTGAGTAAACATTATATATATATATAAATTTTATGAAGAGACAAGCCATACCTTTTAATTATTTTACAAATTCTGTGCATTAGCACACTATTTTATATGAGTAGAATAATATATATGCCATTTATTATATTCGCATGTTTATTTAAAGTCAATTATGAGATATGACTTTCAAAAGCAAAAATACGTGTAGTTAAAAGAAAATAAGATTTTTTTATCATAGTTTATAGTCTGTGATTATCCCTACATATTGCTATCCAATTTTTATATTAACATAGGTTTGCAGTTTTTTTCTCAATAACTTAATAATATATAACACAAAATTAAAACAAAGAGATGATAAGGCAACTTTTACAGTTTCATGGGCATTCGAATCCATTAAAAATCCTTCCCTATTGATTCCTAAGTACAGTGAAAAATAAAATTGTCATTGGTCAGGGTAACTGCATCCTTGTCATGTGTTTCAATAAATCTGCCTTTTTTGCTCCCCATTCCATCTCTGGTGAATTCTCCAATCCCTATGTTTCTACTCTTACCCTTATATTTCTCCCCACTACAGCCTTCAGGGTAACTCTCTTAAATACTGCAGAGGACATTGTAGTGTATTTATCTTAAAAAGACATTGGAAAATTCAGACATAATTAAAACACCCCTTTGGAGACCTGAAATTCCTCAAGCCTCACTTCTAAACCACCCAGGATTTGGAAGTGTGTGTGTGTGTGTGTGTGTGTGTCTGCGTACACATGCACAGGTGTAAATATAAATTTAGTAAGTCATATCATAGTGTTTTCCAAACTGTCCTTCATTTCACTCTGTCAATAGTATGCTAGCAGTGTGAGTCCTGTGACTTTTCTATATCTTCACCAGAAGTAATCTCGTTTATCACTTAATTTTAGTCATGACATATAGTATTTGATTTGTTGATAACTAATACAATAAAGTACACACCTTCATGAGGCATCTCTTAGATCAAAACGTAGACTAAAACAACAAATCAAGGAAACCCTTTTGATGGTATTCGGGTTCCTGCATCCTAGGCTATCTAACTGTCATCATTCCCAAATACTTTAAGTCAAATTGACTAAAAATTATAATCCAGTCTCACATATCAGTTACTTTTAAATCTCCCCCAATATAGAAGTCTGTTATATATTAAGTTGATATAATCATGTTCATGTGAATAATAGATATTCACCAGCTAAAATCTTCCCTTTGCCAGAGTGGAGTCTGAGATCAAAAGAGGGAATGTAATTTATTGAAGGCGTAATGTCTCAGAATTGATTGTAGAGACTCAGATGCAATTTTGTTATCATTTCTCCAGTATAGTATTTTTCTAGAAAGAATTTCAACTTGCTTCCTCTTTATAGAGTCCACAGGTATAAAAAAGAATTATTATTGTTTTGATTTAACAAATTTTGCTAGCCAGACTTTTACCAGTAGGAAGCTTATTCCTTGTGTTATATACAAACCCTAAATCATTATCCCAGATTACGATTGGGTATGATAGTGTCTGGTGAGAAATAAGGAGCTTCTAATAAGGTATATTTGTTACCCAGGAGACAAAAGGCTAATAGTACAGATGAAAATTCTCAGGATTATACTTCAAGTCACTTAAAGCTGTTTTGTTAATTATAAGTACACATTTGGGTTCAATCTGGTGAAACTTTAAAGCAGTATGTGCAAAGTGCACTTGGTGGCCTAAAACAGCCTTATGTTCATTAGTTATCATTTCCTGAATGTACTATCCATTCAGTGGTCCGATCTGGTCATGAAACCATGCTGTTACTGCACACCGCAATCCAGCCCAAAGACCAATAGCCCAATAAAAACCCCGATTCCCTTCAGCAAGGTGAGTTTTGGGTTCAATTTCCAGGCCTCTCCTGTTTCATTCAATTATACATTTTCCTTGCATGAATCTTGAACTTGGTCTGTGCTGTGTGCCATTTGCAAACCAAAAGGGTCATTCCAAACAAACAAACAAACAAACAAACAAACAAACAAACAAAACAAAACTCTCTCGTTAACCATCCCTAAAATACCTAGGACCTAATTTACTAAAATGACCTTCTAAAAATGCAGTGGCTCCACTAGCCCTCCCAAAATCAGAAACAGCAATCACCTGCTTACACTCCCCCTTCCTCAATTACTCTTAAACTTTAAAAATATTCATTGTCTCTCAAGTTTGTTTGTCTTCTTTGGAATTCAACAGGACCTCACCCTGTGTCCCTATAAATACCCCTTTCTTCTGTTAATAAACTTGTCTCTTAGTCCATATCTCCATTTAATACCCTGCTATGGCTAAACAATCTCTTCTCATCAATTCATTTCTCATACCTTGCATCTGGTGGCCAACAGGTCTGGAAAATGAGTGGATAAATGAGGTTAGTAGGACCCTTAGATCTCTGTAACAATTTGACTCAATCTGCACATAAAACTCCCAGTATACCATGTTGTCACAATTCTTGAATGGGGGTGGGAAGCTGGGGAGGAAGAAGGGAGGAAGGTGGCATACACTTGGATGGTCCATCATACTTCATCAATTTAAGGTTTCTTATTGCATCCCACATCATTGAAATCTGTAGTCTCCATGGCTTTTGATAGGAGGGTCTTGTAACTACTCTTCCACTATTTTTGCAGTTCTAGATCCTGCCTATGTGGTCATTTGCCTAAGAAGGTGAGTGAAAGACTTTGTCTCCTTCATTCTTGAGGAGACCCAGAAGTCTAGGTGTGATAAGCTAACCTTCCTGTGCTTGCTTCTGATAGATGAATGCCATAGTCTGAATGCATTTCATTTTACTTTCATGACACTGGGGATTCAATCTCTGAAGCCACTGTTTTCACCTTTCAACATTATACAAACATGTGGCTAATTGGATTTCTACTTCTCTCTATTCCTCTGCATGTGCTGGGACAAAGTCCAGAAAGAATATATGTTAAATTATTCACACTTGCACCAAACTGATGGATAGGAAGGCAAAATGATATTTATAAATAGAGTAGATTAAAGGGGTTAAACACCTCAGAGTATAGGGGAATTGTAGGGCATAAGAATTTGCTTGTGTACACTCTGTCCTCTTAATATCTCCTTTCACAAGATATTGTTCAGCTACAGAAATACCTTGTGGTTGCAGAGAAGGAAGCTGAAAAGAACTGGGGCTCCAGTCCTACATGAACCTGTGAACTCTGTATGAATGAGGAAACCCTGACCCAAAGTAATCACAGTGTTTATTAACATGCCAAGATTTCAAATGCTAATAATACATGCCAGTGTGTGAAGACATGTTGTATAATTGTGCCTACATCACTAGAGTCTCCCAGAATAGACTCCACCCACCATCCTAGCCCACTTATTCAGCTCTGCTGGTTACTTCATAACATGCTAAGTCACACCTTGTTGGGGGAGGCACTCTTTTATGGGGGTTGCCCTGGAGTCTTATAACCCCACCATATTTTTTCAAATAGTCTATTTATTTCTATATTTCATATCTTTGTATTCTCCAGGTTTCACCCACCACCCCCTGGCCATCTCTCCACCTCTAGTTGTATACCTTAGTTTGGTTGGTAGCTTGTTTTGGCTTTCCCTCCTGGCCTTTGCTTGTTTTTTTCCTATGTCCCATATAATAGTGAAACCATTTGGTTTTTGTTTTTTTCTTTCTGACCTGTTTCTGTTAATGTGATTTCTTCTAAGTCCATCCATGTTATCTCAAATTCATCAAATGTGCCATTTTAAATTGATGAGTAATATTCCATTGTGCATATATACCACATCTTTTTTCATACAAATGTCGCCAAACCCATCAATATTGTATATGTAAAAGTCTTTAGTTTTCTCCTTTCCTTTACTGTCAATATGATGAGATATGAGTACTCATTGCTTTTTTCACTGAAGGGCTCAAGGATCCTGCTGCTTAGTTATACATGATGCACTGATGCTATACCATCTCCCTTCAGAATAATCAGTCCATAAACACTCAAAAATCCTTTATCTGTTTTTTATTATTCTTTATCCTGCTAAATGGATAAAACTAATGCATGCATTAACTTCTTTAATCATTTATTTAATAATAATTATCCTTTATTATTTTTATCCAGGTTTTTCAATTCTAAAACAATATTTTTCATCTTCCCAACTAGAAATACTAAGATACCAAAAGTGTGAGATATTATTGAGATAAAACTCAATATATAAAATTAAATGCTAACAATTATTCACCAGTTATGCTCAATAAATTGATGCATTTGTATTACCCAAGGCATTTGCTACCAAATTTCCTTCTCTGACATGTATTTGATTATATGCAATTGCCCTAAGTCTTTTGTTATTTACTTCCCAAATATACTTCTTTCACATATGCTACCTCATTTTCAGAGAAAAAAAGCCTCATGTTACATTATATTCAACCAGGACCCAGCTTTATATATATATATATATATATAAATGAAAACTACATTTGTTTACAAAACTATGAGATTCAGCAGCACTGAATCCCACCTATTCAGGTCTGTTACCTCAGAACACTCTCCACCATAGTCCTTCACTTGAGTCCACTTATTTCCCCTCCCCATTTTTCTCTTCATGATCCCCTTTATTTAATTGTGCTACTAATTTCTAATACACACAAGGAATATTATATGACTATAGAACTGAGGCTACCAGAGGGAGAGGGATATGGTAGGTGGAAGAATAAAATGGGGAGGGAGCACAGAGAACAATGAGGCTGAATTTTGGGTGCTCTTTAGTGGGTGTGGTATAGTAACAACACTTGGAGGGGAAGATCCACATCTCTAAGCACACAAAGGTATAGACCAGTGTCACACTATGACTACGAATATGAAAATGAAAACCAGAAAAATGAATATTTTCTGGTATTTTTTTATTTGCAAAATGTTTCCCATTTTGTGTGCTGGACACCATTTAGAATTTGGGTAGCCAACATAGACTATTCTGCACCTCAAAGTAGGAAATGGTGAGAATTCCTAAAAAGAGTCACAAATTCCTACTGAAGGAAGTCTTTTAAAACAATGTTGAAATGGTTGAGTGTAAACTATTGTAAGGGACTTTCAAGCAGAGCTGATGAGAAAGACCTGGAGATGTTCTTGCAGTATATGCAAAAGTTGATCTTCATAAATACGTACATTATAACTATACATACCAACTCACAATGAGGTACTTTATACAGTAACCAAATAAAATGTTTCAACCTTTTTTTGTATTTATTGAGATAAACTTGACAAATAGCACTGTTTTTTCTTAAAGTATATAATGTATTTGTTGACAAATGTGAAATGTTAATAAGAAAAAAGGTAAAAAATCACTTCACACAGTTATTATTTATTTACATCTTATGTTGAACACGTAGGGATTGATCTCAGCTACTTCCGTGTAGACAACACGTTATTGCTAACTACAGTCACCATACACACAATGGACCTCACAGCTTGGTCATCACACAGCACAATGTTTGTAAGCCTTGACCAGAATCACTCCCCTTCTGCCCATGTTAGCCTCTGGACTACCTCTCTTTTCTGCTTCTCTGTGTTCCACATTTATATATCCACTTTCAATCCAGATAGAAAATATCTGTCGATTAGAAGCTGCATGTGGAATGAAGAAGAAAATGAGATGAAAGAGATTGATAGTGATCTGTGAGGCCAACCCACAGTACAGGGATCCTGGCAACCATGTCCACGTCCAACTTTAATGAAGTTGTTAAGTCCCTTATAACCCCAGCAAGGATATGTTACAATGATGTAATGAGGAAGTAGAACAGTATACGTGACATGCAGCAGGGAGGATGAGAGGATGTGCAATAACAGGAGAATTTACCTTTGGGGACAATAGTCATTACTAATAGGTCATATATCTCTTGGGGCATTCCACAGGGGTTAGGAAGCTGGGTTACAAGTGAGCAATGTGCTGTTACCCACCCTCTAGTGTGCCAGAGGGGGTTAGAGAGATAGGAGGTGTTCCTCTTAATTGAAGATCCATCTCTCTACCTGCTTTCACATTCCACATTTGTCTTAATCTGTTGATTTATTTCTCTTAATATAGTGATTTCAAGAACCATCCATGATGTGACTATGTTTATCTTTACTCTTTTTTTTTCTGCGAAGTGTGGATTTCTCCTCTGCCTCAAGGACTCACTAGTTTTTCAATATTCTCCCTGCCTTTTGTCTTTTTTTCCCCAACTTGCAGCTTTTCTGAGAATCAATAGCTCGATTCAAAAAAGTCATTCTTTTAGAACTGATTCAGTCATAATTTTGTCACTCCTGGTTATTAACTTTTAATGATTTTTGAGTTTTAATATGAATAAACTGCTAAGGCAATTAGTGTTGGTTATTTTCAATAGATTATAGAATTAATCAGAGCAAGAATAGTAGGATAAATAATTAGCTTCCAAGTGCATAAAAGAACAAATTTCCCTAAATAAATAAACATTGATTTTGTGAGATAAATTAATGTCTAAATGAAAATAAAAAAAATCATTGCTCAAAATTAGTAGAGATAAAGTTTCCACAATTTATAGAAAATTAATGTTACCAAATATTTGTATAAATGCAACATTATTGTAATTGGTTTTTAAAAGCAGCCAGGGGAGGGGAGTAATGGGAAAACCCTGGGGAATAGAAAGAAGTGAGATATACATATATATATATAATTATTTAAATAAAAAAATAAAAGAAACATTTTAAAAAAATATCGCAGCATTTCAGACATTGCTTTTCTTGCACTGATACATTTTCAAAGATCACCAGGACACATGTTTGCGTGTCCATAACATAAATCTTCTAAACCACATTTTAGTTTTGAGTTTTACCAGGGCATCTTTCACATCCTTGTTCCGCAGACTGTAAATCAGGGGGTTCAGCATAGGGATCACAAGGGTGTAAAACAACGAGGTCATTTTGTCTTGATCCAGAGAGTAGGCAGAGCTCGGCCGGAAGTACATGAAGAGTATGGTGCCCTGGAAGATGGCGACAGCTGTGAGGTGGGAGGTGCAGGTAGAGAAAGCTTTGAACCTGCCCTCAGCAGAGCGGATTTTCAGGACTGATAGGAATATGTAACCATAAGACACAAGAACTCCTGAAATGGTGCTCAGTTCAATAAAGCCAAAAACAATGAATATTGCTAGTTCATTGATCTCTGTGTTTGAGCAAGATAGCAATAGGAGAGGAGGGATATCACAGAAGAAGTGATTAACCACGTGTGACCCACAGAAACATAAGCGGAAAGTTAAGGTCGTATGTGTCAGAGCATCTCCCAATGCCACCATGCAAACCCCAGTCAGGAGCAGGTAGCACATTCTGCTGGACATGTTGACTGTGTATAGCAAGGGGTTGCTAATGGCCTGGTACCTATCAAAGGCCATCACTGCCAATAGCAGGCATTCTGAGTCCACAAAGAAACAGGATACAAAGAATTGCAGAGCACAGCCCATGAACGGAATTGACTTGTTCTTGGAAACGAGATTCACCAGCATCTTAGGTCCGATTGCTGTGGAATAGCAGAGGTCATAAAAAGAGAGGCAGCTGAGGAAAAAGTACATTGGAGTATGCAACTGGGAATCCATTCTAATAAGAAAGATCAGCCCAGCATTTGCCAGAACATTGATGAGGTAAATGAGTAGAAAAGTGATGAACAGTGTCACATTTTTCTCAGGATTATTAGTAAATCCCAAGAGAACAAATCCATTCAAGGAACAGTTTTCTCTCTCCATTCTTCTTACTCTTTAAACCTTTGAAACAATAATAGACAATGACAGACACATGTTTAATTTTTCTGAACACCCACAATTATTTGTAAAGCAAAGAAAGACGTTTTTCTTTTGTATTTGCCTTTCTACTATGAGATAATTTACCAGTCATGAATCCATTCTTTAAAGAAACACTGGTATCAATTTGACAAGAGTGTGAGAACCTGGGGCAGACACTTGAAACTGATATGCTTGCACTGGTTATTGATGATGTAAGTGATTATCCGGGCCTCTCAATTTTTTTTCTCTATGGATATGGTCAGAATTAATTTTATTCTAAATTTAAAATAATATGAAAGAACACTGATTATACAAAGACTAGGATAGAGGGAATAGTAGAAACATTTTGTATGACTGAAAATTTCACTCAGATCAAACAATTTCTCAATCAGCAAAATCTATGATGTGTTCAAAGAGATTTGCATTACTCATTGAGTCAAATAGTATGTTGGTGTGTAATAATATTGAAAATTCTAGCATTGCTAATTTATTCCAAGATGTCTTTAACTTTAGTATTTGCTGAGATGAAAGTACCATCATTGAAATTTATTCTATGAATATATTATTGCTTAGTCATACTGGAATATAGTATGTTACCAATGAAGGATCTCACGATCTCTCAAAAAATTGGTACAAATAAAAAAGATAGAATTTAACATATCCATTTTTTGGAATCTATGTGAATTTTAATATTGCAAGATCTATGTTGGATTCTTGATGAGAAGCCCTTGTTGAGTATGAGTGCATGTATGCACTTGTCATCATCTCTGTCAAAATATGAGAATAAGACTATCAGTGATGGATGTTTTTATTTATGCAAAATGTCATCCATGCATTAATTTGTTCTTCATTTTGCAATTTTGCTCTTCATAATGCATCATGTAAACAATATCTGAAGTTAAGATAAACATAATATCATGTGTTTTTACAATGCCTCAGTGAAAAAACAAGGTTACCCATACATCTATATGGGTTTAAAAAAAAAGTTACTTTATGGACCTAATAATTTCAGCAGTTCCTAAATTACAAAAAAATATAAATTTTAGTTATGAGTTTGATGAAGTTACTGAGCATGCAAGTAGACACTGATTCATTGACTAATCTCTGACTTTGTTTCCTGAAATGTAAACATTTCCCCCAATATTCCTTAAATTTGGAGACTCAGTGACCTACCTGAAGTAAGGAGGGCTTTCTGTACTGTTACTAGTAGCAGAAAAAGAGTGGGAGCCATTTTATGTTAGCAGTTACCATTTGGGACTTAAATCTCTAAACCTCCTCAGGCATCAAGGTATGTAAACACGCATTAATTATATTTCCTGTTCTGTTTTCTCCCCTGTGAATAAAGCAACACCTTTAGCAAAAGTGAGCTGTATGACTTCACTATTGCTGGCATATTGACCTGACAGGAAGAAGAGAAATATTTTATGCTAAACTTCATATTTACAATAAATGTACAAGCTTACTATCTGGTCACCTGTAATTCAGTGAAATCCATATGACTCTGCACTTACTCATTTCAGTCTCCTGAAATGTTCATTGTGTTTCTTCTGTCTTTGAAGCATTTCCCTTGAAGTTTTCAAGTTTAATCTCTATTTTAACATTTCAGCATTTTGCTTATTATGACCAAATATTATTCCATTTTATGAATTAAAACATTTTGCTGTTTCATTCAGCTGTAGACCAACATTTTGATTCTTCCCTTTTTTATTTATTATGAGTAAAGGTAATTGAACTTTCGTGTTACCAAAAACAACAAAGATCATTTTATTCCAACAAACACTGTATTTCCATTGTGTTCTTGTCCGCTATCTGTTTTTATATTTTTCACTAATATTCTCTATACAATTGCATTCTGATGAATGGTGACTGCTTTATTCATAATATAATCTATTATATTTTAAAACTAGAAAATAATCATGTCTCTTTTATTGTCATGTAATTTAGCAAAAGATTTTTCAGAAGTGAAGGTTAGTTTTTAGATATTATAATGAAAATATGCATGAAATGCACTACCAAAGACAATGTTTTAGAAAATCAATAATTCTATACAATAAAGATGTATTTAATTCTATCATGTATGTGATTTATTAATATCATCAGATAATTGCTAACTTCTGCTCAACTAGATACCATAATTTGTAAATATATACCAATTTTACATATGCAAATGCTAGAAAATACTGTATATTATAATGAAATTGAGTACAATTTAAGTACACAAAAGCAATTCTACATTTTTTTCTAAAATTTAATTAGTGTGACACTATCTGTTATTTTTTAAGTAATTTGGAAATCATTGTATATTTGAATTCATATCTACAGAAACACTTCCTTCTCAAGCTATAACTATGGAATTTTCTGTTCATTTAGACCTTGCTTTCCATCTCTGACTCTCATGTAACTTGGATACTAGCCAAACTTACAGAGTTAGATTGCTTTCCTGTCCTCACAATTGAAATGCCTCTCACATTTCTTTCTACATATGTGCTATTCAATATTTTGTTTTGCCCATGATTTTAATGTATGTGATACAAAAAAGAGATTACACACACTTAGCCTTTTGAATTGACTTAAACATGTGAAAAATTAATACAAATAATGATGGAGATATTAACAGTATTTGTAACAAAGCAAAATCTGATCACAAACATGTTGCTTAAGTAAAAACGAATTTAAAATTACATAAATTGCTTTTTATTATTTATGTACTTTTATTTTTGTCTATACCTTTTAACAAAAGCAATATCAAAATAAACATTATACATATATAAAAATGAAAAGAATCAAGCCATTCCTTTTTGACTGTTTTATAAATTCTATGTATTACATACTGTTTTATGATATGAATAGAATAATATATATTTCATCTCTCTATCCAGAGGTTTCTTTAAAATAAATTATGAGATATGACTTTCAAAATCAAAGATATTTGTAGTTAAATGACAGCAATTAAGTTCTTTTTATTATACTTAGTTTATTGATGTGAGTATCAGCACATATTGACATCTATTTTTATATAAAAACAGGTTTGCAGTTATTTTTATTAGTTTAATATAAAATACAGATATTATAAGATAACTTAGAGTTTTATGAGCAGTCAAGTCCATTAAAAATTATTAACAACAGATTCCTAAATACAGTAAATGAAACAAATAGGTATTGGTTGGGGTAACTGATTTCTTGTAAGGTGTTTCAATAAACTGCCTTTCTGCTCTCCGCTCTGTCTCTGGTGAATTTTTTGACTGCTGTGCCTTGAGTCTGTCTTACCCTATATTTCTCCCCACTACAGCCTTCAGGGTAAGTCTCTTAAGCACTTCAGAGGACATTGTGGTGTATTTATCTTAAAAAGAGATTCAAAAATTCAGATGTAATTAAAGCACCCCTTTGGAGACCTGAAATTCTCAAGTCTCTCTCCTAAACCACACAGGTATTGGAAGTGTGTGTGTGTGTAAGTATGTGTAAATATAAATTTTGTAAACAATATCATAGTGTTTTCTAAGCTGTCTGTCATTTCACTCTACCAATAACATGCTAGCAATGTGCGACCCATGGCTTTTTTATAGCTTCACTAGTAGCATCTCACCTATCACTTGATTTTTGTCATAATATACAGTATATGATTTCTTGATAACTAATATCATAAAGAATTCACTTTCATGAAGCATCTCTTAAAATAAAAATATAGACTAATCCATCAATTTAATGAAACCATTATTTTTAAAGAGTTGATTTCATCCATCCCATATAGTATATAAAATTTTATTTTGCCTATTCCATAGGTATACAAAATCATTTGATTTTATATACTTTTATAATTGATCACTATCTATCTATGTATCTTTGTATCTATGTATCTATCTATCTATCTATCTATCTATCTATCTATCATCTATCTATCTATCTATCTATCTATCTATCTATCTATCTATCTATCTATCTATCTATCTATCTATCTATCTATCTATCTATCTATCATCTATCATCTGCATTACATCATTGTCTACACCTATTATCTCCGTTCACATTGTCATCCATGAACCATCTTAATATTTTGTGACTTCCCCCTCCCCTGTATTTCAACTGCCTCTCCCTTTTTTTGCTCTATGCCTCAGTTCTATTGGTAGTTGTAAATTTTTCTTGTCTATTTGTTTGTTTACCTTATATCTCTCATATAAATGAGACCATCCCATAGTTCTCTTTTTCTTTCTAACTTACTTCTATTAAAATGATTCCTTCTAAATCCATCCATATTGTTGAGAATGGCATATTTGTCTTCTTTGATTAATGAAAATATTCCATTGTCAAAACACACCACATCTTTTCAAGGTAAAATTTTAAAGGTAATAATACATGCTAGTGTATGTAATAATGTTGTGTAATTGCAGCTGCTTCACTAGAGTTTCCCATAATAGGGTCCACTCACCACCCTAGCACCCCTATCCACCCCTGTTAGATATTTAATGAAATGTTAAACCAAACCTTGTTGGGGGAGGCCCTCCTTTATGGAGGTTCCCCTGGAGTCTTAAAACCAATAATTTGTATATATATAAAACTCTTTTATTTTCCCTTCCTTTCATGCTGCCAGTGTGATGAATGATGAGTTTTCATTGCCTTTTTCAATGAAGGACCATGATGCTTGATACAGAATGCACTGATTCTATACCATCTCCCTTAAGATTAGTCAGTTCATATTAAATCAAAGACCCTTTATCTATATTTTGATTATAGTTTATCCCGCTAAATTAACTAAAGCTAATACATTTATTAACTACCTTAAATTATTTAATTTTATAATAATTATCTTTCATAATTTTATTCAGTTTTTATCTTCTGAAACAATCTCTTTCACTTTCCCAACTAGAAATATATCACATTTTCCACTGTTGCATTAAATACTTCATTAAGCATGTGTGATGCTATTCCTCTGATGGGGGTCAAGTCTGAACAGAGAAAATGATCCCTGCCTGGGAGTACTGGACCACATCACTCAGGTTTATGGTGATACCAGCCTAAAGCTTAAGGACATCATTTTGTTACATTCGTGTCTGAAGGAGAGCCCTTTACATATATAACTCAGAAGAGAGCAACTACTTTAGAAATGCTATCCATGGTCTGTGACTGCATTTGAACACCCCACTCTACTCCTACCTGAATGTGAAGAGATTCCCTACTCCTCAAGCCTCTGCATTCCTTTTATCCCATATACTCTTCCCCCACTTGTCCCTGGAAGGCAGCCTGCTCTGAGTTCCAGGGACTGCTGCCCACCCAACAGGGTTTCCTCGCTCACTAAATGCTACTTTGTGGAAACTACCTGTTGGTTCTTTGTTTGACTTTCTGAACTTTGGTTGGTGACATCGTCATATGCCTCAACCATATTTTGGCTAATTTTCAACTGTATCTGATTCATCGCACTTAGCACACACATGACTATGTATTGTTTTTACCCAGTCATCTGTCTTGGATATAGGAGATCTCATTTCAAGTAAGTAATGGTGAGGAAATGACCAAAATCTTGAGGGATCTGGTAAGATGTGTAAGACCTATCCTATTTTATGCTCTTGAGGACATTAGGTCCTTTCCTGTTTATTCAGAACCTCACTTGGGATAAGCATATATATATATATATACACACACACCCCTCTTTTTTCCCCTTTTTAATTGTTTTTCTTCCAGAATTTCTAGAAAGTTAGAGCACAGAACAGGCACAAATCAGTAAAATCAGAACAATTTAGTATGAAAAAAATATGAGTGATAGTGGTAATAGTTGATTTGTCATTCATTCTGTTATTCATTCATTCATTTTGTTTGTTATAATATGTCCCATGGTGGGAGATATGATTGAGGGGAAACTCAATCTATGAAACCAAATGCTAAAATTTTCCAACAGTTATGTTCAAAGAGTTGATGTATTTATGTTAACCAAGGCATTTGCTACTAAGTTGCCTTCTCTGACATGTATTTGAATATGTGTACTTGTTCTAAGTTCTTTTTTCTGTTTCCATCCCAAATATACTTTTTCTGCAAATGTTACCTGATTTTCAGGAAAAAAAAAACAAACAAACCTCAGTTTATGTAACATTCAACCAGGACACAGATTTAGCAATTTTTAGATTTATTTATATATCTATTCATAAAACTGAAGTTCTGAATAGATATTCTTAAACACTGAAGTAGCAGTGAATCCCACCTCTTCAGGTATGTTATCACAGCATACTCACCATATAGGTCTTCACAAGAATTCACTTCTCTTCCCTCCCCATTTTCCCCTTTATGGTGACCCTTATTTAATTGTGTCACTGATTTATTAGATACACAGGAATGCTATATGAATGTAGACTGAGGCTATCAGAGGGAGAGGGAAAGGCAGATGGGAGAGAACGAAATAGGGAGGGAGCACAGTGAACTGTGAGGTTATGTTATGGGTGCTCTGTCATTAGATTTGACAACACCTGGAGGGGAAGATCCTATATCTCTAAATACACACAAAGGTATAAAATAATGTTGTGAGCCAGACTCCGCTCACAGCTACTGAACCTCCTTGTGCCACCTTGGGGCACCACCCAGAGACCCAACAGCCATCTTGTCCCTTAACAGGCCTCCAAGCCACTCTCTGTGAATTTCCCCACCCTGTCAAATGAGGCAGACTTTGCCCACAGCCTCTGCGCATCATTGTGCCACTTGCTGGCACTGATAAAGACTCTAAGCAAATACTCAGTCGTACTCAGAATGCACAAAAATATTTACAGGGCAAAAAAAAAAGGGGCAGACGTAAATAACAAATAAAAACTTGGAAACCACTAACAGCACAAATAAAATTCAATATTGAATGCTATCAAAGTAATTCAAATACAAGATTAGAAAGCCCACAAACTAACCACCATACCCACTCAGGCACAAACCCAAAACATTCACAAGCTGCCTTCAAGTAGTAGCTTGGAATTTGGGTTTGCCTATCAGAGGATTCCAGCTATATAACATCTCTTGCAAAGAATCAGATTCAGCAGCTCAGGGGCTCACAGAACACTAAACTGCAGAGAGGATCTGCAGAATATCAAGGCTGACATCAAAGCCCAGACATGTATGTGCTGCTGCATGGCACCAGCTCACTTAAGGAAAGGACTAATCCCCCTCAAACAGCCCACAGAAACAAGAAATTATCCAGAGACAAAACAATAATTAACCACAACCTTGTAGACAACAACATGCCAACCATTACCAGAGCAGCAGTTTCTCAATACATAGAGCAAATTGAAGAGAAAATACAGAAGGGAAGAATAATACAAATATTCAAGCAAGCCTGAAGGGAAACAATTCTTCACCAAAGGACAATCTCCTGAAACCAACGAGGACATCGAAGAAATGCACAATATGTCACATAAAGAATTCAGACACAACATGATAAAAGCACTCAATGAGATAAGAGAAGTAGAAAAAAAAGTAGCAAATGGAGCATTACCATTATTGAACAGAAGAATGAGATTGAAACACTAAATTGGAAACTGAAGGAGATATAGTTTATAAGAAGAGCAATAGAAGAGCTCAAAAATGCAGGGAAAAGCCATGAAAGCAGACTAAAAGAAGTTGAAGAATGATTCAATGCACTAGAGAATACAGAAATAGAGAAAATGAGAGAGAAAGTGAGAGAACAACAAAGTGAGAGAAGAAAAGATCAGAGATCTATCAGATAAATTAAAGAGAGGAAATATAAGATAATTGGAATCCCAGAAGAAGAAGAAGAGAAAGACATTGGAAATGAAAGATTTTCTAAAGCAATAACGGAAGAAAATTTCCCAAACCTAAAGAACAAAATGAAAAATAGATGTACAGTAAGCAAAAAGGACACCAAACTACTTTAATGAAAGAAAAACTACAGCCAGGCACATATCATAAAACTTTAAAGAGCCCAAGATAAAAAGTAGTGATAATAATAATAATAATAATAACAACAACAATAATAATAATAATGAGAATGGCTAGAGAGAAGAAACAGATAACCTACAAAGGAAAACCAATTAGGATGACCTCAGATTTCTCTGGAGCACTCCAAGCAAGGAGAGAATGGAGTCACTTCTTCAAAAAACATTAAGACAAAAAGAGCCAGGCAAGAATACTCTACCCTGCAAAGCTGTCCTTTCATGAAGGAAAAAGCAGAATCTTCTCAGACAAACAAAGTTTCCAGAAATTTGCTACCACCAAACCCCCAGTTCAAGAAATCTTGCAAGAAGTCTCAAGTCCAAAGCCTGCAGAAGAATAAATAGAACAAACATAATAAGAAATCCAGGGAACCTCAAAATGTCTACCAGAAAACCAACTCTAAGAACTCAAACAACAATAAATAATCACTCGGAAAGTCAAACGTCCTAACTCATCAATCAAAAGACACAGAGTTGTGGGCTGGATCAAAAGGCAGAACCCAACTTTCTACTGCCTCCAGGAAACACATCTAATCCCTAAATATAAGCATAGATTAAAGATAAAAGGATGGAACACAATCCTACAAGCAAATGCCCACCTCCCCCTAAAAAAAGGCAGGGGTAGCCATTCTCATAGCAGACAAAGCAAATTTCAAAATTTAAAAAAAAAAAAAGTGACAAAGGATAAAGATGGTCACTATCTAATGGTTTGGGGTACAAACCACCAATATATATATATATATATATATATATATATATATATATATATATATATTATCAACATGTATTCACCAAACAAGGGAGCATCAAGACTCATAAGACCACTACTAGCATGAGGGGGCATCAAGATGCATAAGACAGCTACTAGCAGAATTGAAAACAAATATTGATGAAAACACATGTGTAGCAAGAGACTTTAACACCCCACTTTCACCAAAGAACAGATAAAAAAACAGAAACTAAACAAGGACACAAAATCTTTATAGGATCAAATGGACCTCATAGATACCTATAAGACACTGTGTGCTCCACAAAAATAATGGACCTTCTTTTCAAATACACATGGATCCTTCTCTAAAATTGACCACTTATTAGGACACAAGACAAATTGAATAAATATACAAAAATTAAGATCAAACCAACTTTTTCTCAGATCACAAAGGCATCAAAGTAGAAATTAACAAGGAAGAGAAAGCAAGAATAGTATCCAATATATGGAGATGAGCGATATACTACTAAATGCAAAATGGGTAATCAAAGAAATTAAAGAATAAATTAAAATCTACTTCAAAATAAATGACAAAGAAGACACAACATTCCAAAATGTATGGGACTCAGCAAAAGCATATCTAAGAGAAAGTTTCATAGTAATACAGGCTCATATCAAAAGCCAAGAAACTATCTAAAGAAAAAAACCTCATCTCCCAACTTGAAAAATTAGAAAAAGAGTAACAGGAAAAGCCAAGACACAGCAGAAGACAAAAAAAACCAATAAAAATAAAAGAATAAATAAATAACCTGGAATCCAAAAAGACTATCCAGAAGATCAATGAAACTAAAAACTGGTTTTTTTTTTTTGAAAAAAATTAAAAAAATAAACCTCTTGCAAAGCTCACAAAGAAGCGAGACCACTCAAATAAACAGAATCACAAATGAAAGAGGAGAATTTACAACAGACACAAAAGAAATTCAAAGGATAATCAGAGACTCCTATGAACATCAATATGGAAACAAATACAGCAATTTGGACGAGATGGACAGATTCTTGGAAAAATACAAAATTGAACAAAGAAGAAATAGAGAACCTAAATATCTAATAAAAAACAGTGAAAATGAGGCAGTCATAAAATATCTTCATAAATACAGGAGCCCAGGACCAGATGGCTTTACAAATCTACCTGACATTTAAAGAGAAAAATAACAGCTACTCTACTAAAATTCTTCCAAAAAACCAAGAAAGAAGGAAAGCTCCTAAACACATCCTATGAAGCAAACATCACACTCATACTAAAACCAAATAAGGACAGCACCAAGGAAGGAAACTATGGACCAATTTCCCTAATGAACACAGATGCAAACATTTTAAACAAAATCCTAGCAAATTAAATTCAACAATGCATAAAAAAAGCATTATTAACCATGATCAATTGAGATTCATCCCAGGGGCACAAGGATGGTTCAACACCCAGAAATCAATTAACATAATCCACCACATCAACAAGAAGAAAAACAAAACCACATGACCATATCAATAGATGCAGTGAAAGCATTTGACAAAGTCCAGCTCCAATTTATGATAAAAGCCCTTGAAAACTGGAGATCAAAGGAACATACCTCAAAATAATAAAAATCATATATGACAAATTTACAGCAAATATCATCTTAAAATGTGAAGAAACTAAAAGCATTTCAATTAAGATCTGCAACCATGAAAGGATGTGCACTCTCTCCATTGCTTTTTAACATTGTGCTGGAAGATCTAGCCAGGGCAGTAAGGCAAGAGAAAGATATAAAAAAGATACAAATAGGAAAAGAGGAACTGAACCTATCAGTATATGTAGATGATATGATTTCTTATGTAGACAACCCCAAAAATTCTACAAAATAAACCCCTTGAAACAATAAAACGAGTCAGTAAAGTAGCTGGTTACAAAATCAACGCACAGAAGTCAGTAGCCTTCCTTTATGCAAAAAGCCAAGAAAAGAATAAATTATAAAAAAAAAATCTCATTTACCATCAAACCAAAAACAAATAAATACCTGGGAATAAACCTAACAAAACATGTGAAAGATCTATACAAAGAAAACTTTAAAACACTGATAAAAGATATAGAAGACAAGGAAATGGAAAGACATTCATTGACCATGGATTGGAAGAATTAACATCATCAAAATGACCATACTTCCAAAAGCAATCTAGGGATTCAATGCAATCCCAGTAAAAATTCCAATGACATTCTTTAAAGAGATATAAAAAAATTGCAGAAGTTCATATGGAATAACAAAAATCCTCAAATACCAAAAAGCCTCCTGGTGAGAATGAAGACCTAACTATTCAAGACTTCAACTTACTCTACAAAATCATAATAATTAAAACAGCATGGTACTGGTACAACAACAGACAATCAACCAATGAAGTAGAATTGAGTGTCCGGAAATAAAATCACACATACATAGTCAACTAATCTTTGACAAAGGAGGGACAAACTTACATTGGAACAAAGACAGTCTCTTCAATGAATTGTGCTGGGAAAATCAGACTAAGACCTGCAAATAAATGGAACAAGACAAATCCATACATCATGTGTAAACAAAACAAAACAAAACAAAAAAACTCAAAATGGATGAAAGACTTAAATGTCAGACCTGAAACCATAACATACATAGAAGAAAACTTGGGCAAACATCCCCATGAATTACAGTTCAGAAATCCCTTTCTGGAAACATTTACAGATGACAAAAAAATGAAGGAAAACATAAACAGATAGGACTATATCAAACGAAAAAGCCTCTGTACAGCAAAAGAGACAACAGAAATAATTACAAGAGTGATAAGGATTTAATAATGAAGATCCACAAGGAACTTACACAACTAAACAAAAACAAAACAAGGAGCCCAATGAAAAAATGGGGAGAAGAACTATAAAATCACTTCTCCAAAGAGGAAATACAAATGGCCAATAGGCCATTTGAAATGAAATTTTCAATTCATTTTTCAATTTCAATTTTCATTTCATTTTCAAATTAAAATTTGCTCAACATCACTAGCAATCAGGAAAATGCAAATCAAAACCACATAGAGATACCACCTTACACTAAGAAGAATGATCCAGATTAAAAAAAAAAAAAAAAGGCAACAACAAGTGCTGGTGTGGATGTGAAGAGAAAGGAACACTCTAACACTTCTGGTAGGCTGGTAGGAATGAGAACTGGTCCAGCCACAATGGAAAACAGTGTGGAGGACCCTCTAACTAATGAAAATGGAACTACCATTTGACCCAGCATTCGCTTTCCTGGGAATCTACCCAAAGGAGATCTCAACCTGGGTACAAATGGACACCTGTGCCCGGATGTTTATTGCAGCACTATTTATAATTGCAAGGATATGGAAACAACCCAAATGTCCCAAAACAGATGAATAGATGAAAAGGATGTGGTTTATATACACAATGGAAAATTACTCATCCATTAAAAATGATAAATTAGATGAATTTATGAACATGGATGTACCTAGAATAAATCATATTAGTGGAAACAAGTCAAAAAGAAAAAGACAGACACCAAAAGGTTTCATAGTATATGGGACATAGGAAAGATAAACAAAGAGCCATGATGAAAAGTCAAAACAAGCTAACAATCAAATTGAAGATACACAGCTGGGGGGGGGGG
>PVHY01020716.1:0-25127 GCA_004024945.1 Uropsilus gracilis
ACCACAGACTCAAGCAATCCCCAGCCTCAGCTTCCCAGGTAGCTGGGATTACAGGGGAGCAGCACGCCCAACTATTTTATTGGAACTAGGTCTCGCTACAGGCCCAAGGCAGGACTCGAACCACGATCCCTAGGCCCGGCTGCTTCATAGGCTGAAGCTTACAGGCACGAGCCACCGTGCCCGGCTTTCTCCATATACTCTTTATAAAAATTTCACAGCTATTCACATTACTTTTAAGTAATTCATAATTATGCTTCTCACTGAATCTGTCATATATTATATGTCTGTCAGTCTGCAAGTCCACAGGGCTAGGTTTAGCCAACTTAATATCTTGCTAAAAACTGTCAGTTTAAGCTTCTAAGTGAAAGGATGGGAGGGGTGTGGTACTCAAGACTAAGGGGAAGAAAATGTTTTAGAGCCTGGGTATACTCTTTGCCTACATAACAACAAACATTAAACTACTATATCAAGAAGGTCAAATGGGCCTCTTAACCTGTGTTGACCAGAACAGCTTGGTCAACTACTTCTCGTATTGTTGCAAAATTTCTTTGGCCCCAAAAGAACAGTCTAAAACTTTGCTCCAATGGCCACACCACTATGAGGCAGACTTTTGGAAGCCAACAGTTTCAAGATCATTCTTTGCCCTTTGAAGATGACAGCAGCCAAATTCCAGAGAGCCTAAAATAAGTCCAGCTAGTCCAGGTATCAAATGGGAGAAAATATCTTTTCTCTTTCCTCCCCTCTTATTTCTTTCTCCTTTTCTTAATCTTTCACCCTATCCCAATTTCAGTTGTCTCCATTTCAGTTTCATGACATTGTTGCCTATATGTCTCAAATCCTTGATTCAGTATATTCACAAGAATATTAGAATGACATTCTAAGAACAATAAAAACTGGCCTAATACACAATATAATTTGGCAGATCATCAATCTCTAAAAAATCATCTCAGAGAAAATAAAGTAGGTCAACTGTTAAATTATTTCTTGTACTCTCCAAAAGTGAAGGACAGCATATTGTTAAAATGTACCAGCTACAGAGTCAGACTTGGGCCCGTACTTGTTCTGCCAATGTATATACTTTATAGCAAAATCTCTAACCTAAGGCTGGTGTATGATCTATAGATTGGGAATACCAACTATTTTGTACACTTTTGTAAGGACTGAAGGAGATAAACCCTTGGAATAGTGCCAGACTTAATTGTTAAGTCAATAATTTAACAAATAGCAATTTCCCCAAGAAAAAATACACTGTGCTTACTCTTCACCTACTAGTCCTCCCCCAGCTCCAAATGACAGGAAGAAGGCAGCTGGTTAAAATGTCTTTGAACTAGCAAGATTTTAGAGTTTGTGTGTAAATCTGCAATTCAGAAAATTCCCTCTCTCGTTCACACAATAACCCTGCAGGTCCCCAAGGTCAGAAGCTATGAGAATAAAACAGTATACACTACAGTGAAAAATGAGAATCAGACTTGGGGAAACCAATCAACAAAGTTGTAGGACACTCATTCTCAAGAAATATCCTGGAGTGACAATTCTCCCTTCTTTTTTTCCTTGTTTTGCTTCCAGAAGGATATGACTAAAGTCATGGAAGAGAATAGTCCTGGAAATCTTCTCAAGTAATACAACTAAATTTAGATGTCCTTCTGCCCACTCCATCTGCAGCTGTGCTGCTGACTCACTCACACTGAAGCATGGTCGATGAGCAGATTCACCCATTTATAAACCTGTCCAGAGCCATGGACTCCAACAAAATGCTTTTATACAGAGCTGCAGAGAACCTTCCAGATACATGAGGCTTTCCTTTCCTTGAATAGGCAATAAAGTTAAACAAATGTCTGATGTTATCAATGGGAAATTTCTTCTCTACATTTAACCCAAATTCTTTTTGCTGTGGCTTATGTGCATTTCCTTGTATTTTTGCATTCCTGCAGACACATAGACTATCATTAAGGCAACAATTTGCTCTAAGTCCCTTAAGGAAAAAAGATATTGTTTTAAGAATTAGTTCAGAGAGCAATTCAGAAAAATTGCAGTTAATAATGTAAAGCTGCCTTATATCTGCACATCACATTGCAATAAAATGGGGTATTATCAATAAAATGGGAAAAGTGCATAGAGATGACTCTACTGTACTGAACATTGTTCTCCATCAAAGGCAGAAGTGGCTGATGATTGATCAGGACCAGAGTTAACTCCAGGAGTGCAGAGGAGGCCTTACAAAACAAAGCCTCCTCCATTCCCAAAATAGTCTGCAACTGTCACCACCACCAAGTGCAGCTGGCTCCAGTGTTGACCTTGCTGCTGGACCTCAGAACTGCTTGAACTACCTGCCTTGGCCCAAGAACAGCTCTTTCCCACAAACACAGTTCTAGGTGCCAGGATAGATGACACACTGGAAGCTGGGCGTCATGTAGTACAGCACCCACTCATCTGGATGCCTCAGTCCACACTTGCCTGGACTTCAATAAATAGTACAGGCAAAAGTACTAAAGTAGAGAGCTCTGTAATCCCATCATTATCCTTATTGTATATTCTTTACTAGCCCTTCCTTCAGCTTTCCAAAACTGATATAAACTATTAACAGTAACAATTTGTAATATGATCTATAATTCAAAATGTTTACAATTTATGCATATAATACCTATAATCCTCAAAATATTTTTTCAGCTTTATGCTAAAAACCTTAAAAACTTGAAGATAGTGGCAAAGAGCATAATTTCTTTTATACAATGTCATCAGCCAAATACCACTTCTCTGGATCATCTACATGAATTTCTCAAACCATTGTTAGAAAAGACAGAATATAAATTCCAAAGGACAGTGATCCAAGGCTATTCACTCACTGATGTATCCCAAATGCCTAGAATAGCTCTTGGCACACAGAAAACTGTTGATAGATATTTGTTGAGGGAAAAAAATGAATGCTCTAAACTGTATCATATTTTACATACATTCAATTGTTCTCAGTTATCTAAAATCACCCAAAGCCTTCTTTCTAGGCTGCCCAAATAGGTTCAGAATAGGAAGTCTGAAGCTAGAGGCTCTGCCATTTCTTCCTCCTTGGTATTAACTAAAAATCACAACAGTGATTTGTCTATTCTTTGTCACATGAAAAGTGGTAATTAATTAAATCTTTTTTTTAAAAGGCAGCTACATCTAATAGAAAGTTTTAGAAAGTTTTTACTCACCAATCTTCTGCCCAAACAGCAAATGCCCCAAAAGACTTGGTTCTCACACTAGGGACTGTGCTAAGGATATTCCAACTAAGGGCTGAAACAGAAACTAGGGCAGCAGTACTGAATTTATGCATCTGTTGTGAAAACCAACATTTCTAAATTCGAACATCCCTTGTTCCAATAAGGTAATCACATATAAGAATTTAGAAACCAAACAAAGGATAAGGAAAAAAATAAAACCTACAAGCTAGCCACAGACTTGAGAGGGAAAAAGAGGGGTCAAAATAGGCAAAACCAAGGAACTGTGATGATGGATCATGAGTACTGTGATAGTGAGAGATAGTGAGAGAACTACAGAGACTACACCTCAGGGGAGAAATCAAATATTGTCCAAATACATATATATTATGTAAGAAAATAAATATTAAAAAATAAAAATTAAAAAAATAGAAGGACAGAATGCTGTAATGGGGTGGGGAAGGGGAGAATTTATACAAGCAAATTGAATGTGGTAAACGAGCCAGTGAATTTGGAAACCTCAACCCTCAGAAGATCATCACTAGGAAAGGCTTTAACATATTAGAACTCAGAACTAACTGATTCAAATCTTGAGCCATCCAAATATCTGTCTCCCCATTCTAATCATGATATAGTATCACTACCACGTGAGACTCTAAGAGCAGTTTGCTCCAACATGACAGGTGATTCCAGTCACTGTCATCCCTGTGTGAAAGACTCACAGCCCCATTGGCACAACAGCTTGGCTCCCGGATGGAGACAACTCCATCTGATCATGTCCTCAGGGGTCAGGCAGGCCCTGGACAGAGATCTTCAGGGGAGATAGTCGAGAGGCAGCAAAAGGAAGAGAATTTTCCATGAAGAGTCTCACAGATTAAGATTTTTGTGCTCAGTAAACTGGTATATTATTCCCGAGACTATAAAATGCCTATAATGTGGAACCAGAGAACACTTTCCTTGAGTTATGCGCAAGCATCATATTGAGTCAGGGTGGACAATATTTAGATTTCAAAAATATATTCATGCTGGAGTCTAACAAGAATTCTTCCAGCTACCCATCAAAAGATGTTTCCCTCAACTATCCACATTCCCCGTGCCTAAATGAAGAAAAGCCCACAGCTGTGGTAAAGTAAGACGTTGGCAGCTCTTGCACTGTATGAGACTATTCTCATTCGTGTATACTCATCCAATGGTTGTTGTCATCAAGGCAGGTTTTTCATTGTCAAGAGGAAGAAAGAAAATGAAGAATAGATCATAAAGCGGAAGTTGCATCTTCTCAAAGTCCACTATTCTTCAAGCAGAAGTTTTACAGTGCTAATGTATAAATCCCTATTTTGTTGCCTGGTAATAATCCTTGAGAAATAAATGAAACCTAGTAAAAATCCCAAGTATGAGTCTTTCTCATGTCAGAAGAGTATATATATCTGAGTCACTCCAACAGTTGTACAGAAATAAGAAAGCCCTTGTTGAAGGGATCATTCTGCAAATTCTCCACATAAGAAATGAAGCACACTAAATGATGGAATAACTCACTTTACAGACTTAATTTAAAAAAAAGTTCCTTGGAAAAAGTAAATTACAATGAGACTTTAGAAAAAGAATTTCTTTAGCTATGAAATAAGCATTAGGACTTTTCATTTTACAAATAGAGGCAATTAGGATCAGAAATGTTAAATGACTTATTTAAGGTTACATATTCAGTTACAGAACCATCTTCATGTTTTCTACCTACCAATTTAGAGGTGTCCAAAATAGAGCTCATAGACAAGGCTCAAGATATCACTTGGCTCATAGAACATTTTTAATACCTGATACTATCTTTCTAAATATAACTATGCTTTAACATATATATGGTACACAGCTATCAGTCTAGCTCTCCAATAACTTCACATGAGGAATGTGGCCAGTTGGTTGATTTGAGCTCATCACTTCTGATTGGACTAAATGCAAAGAAAAGATTGTATTAAAGTGCTTTGGTTACCACTTTGTTTATTAGAATGAACCTGGATTAGAAACCTCCCTCATATCTTGGCTACCTGTCTTAACCCCCCACCCCCACCCCAAGGTCTATTCTGTTGCCAACTTGGCATGTGAAATAAATTGCTGTCCCATGGAGAGGGATTTTCTATTTAACTCCAGATCACTCTGTGCCCATAAACAAGTGTTTCATAAGCCGCAAGAATATGGCCTGAAAGCTATGGCATGGGCAATACTCCATAGCTGTCATGAAAAGGACAGCAATGCTGGGACCTAAGTTAGGCAAGGAGTAAAAGCCACAAAGAAGTTACAAGAAGATCATCTTCTCAGAAACTATAAATCAGAAGGCATTTTATCCTTAAAAGGAGAAATTAAATAAGAGGTTATTATTATCCTAACATATTTTCCTCAAGAGCAAGAGTTTTTCACACAAGTAAAGCTAACAATATAGAAGTCCATCTCACTTATTGGCATGTATTCCCACATGTAGAGTGCCATATGGCAGAAGATACTAGAAAAAGCTGTTATATAATCCCAGTACAGCATAGAAGCTAAAAGTGCAGTCTATGAAATAAGACTTCTTTAGCTAAATTAGTAGTTTGTGTTTTTGAAATAAGTCATCTATGTATATCTCAGCTTCCTCATTTGTAAAATTATCATTCCAATCACAGAATCTACTTAATGGAGTTAGAATAAGGATTAAACAAACTAATGTACATAAAAACGGTACCTGGCATGTAGCTAAATGCTACTTGTTAACTGCTATTATATAGTCTTTAAATGTTAGCAAGAACTTCTGTTTCCATCCAAGGGTGAACATTATATATTCAAACATAAACACAGTATAAAGTCTAGGTAAGTTCTAGTAGATGCCAAATTCTGTGATTAAAACAAGAAAATAAATTAAAAGTAGGGTTAGAGGAAAGGAAAGACCAAGAGTCGGGAATGGAAATGATTCGTAGAGTTAGCAAAAGAAGTTCAGAGTCTAAAGATTTTTACCCTAACAGAGTCCTCAGCTGCAAAGGGGTGCATGAGGTCTAATGCTAAGGCAGGCAGAAAATCTGAGAAGACAGATTTAAATTCCGGAACTGACACTGACTCACATTACCAAAGTACAGGTTAGGAATTTATCTTAGTAATGTGTTTTTTGACTGTAAAGTGCTTTTCCATTTATTCATGTAACAAGCATTTACCTAGGCCTATGTTATGCCAAACATAGGGGAAGATGTAGGAATCAAAAATGACTGTGAAAGAAAAATGTAAATAATACATAGAACAGGAACCCCTCTCTAATATAAACAAGGCATGTTCAAAGTGTTAGAACACAGGGTAAGAAATCACCAACTTTAAGAATGACAGGGAACATTTTCCAGATTGGATATTATTCATCTGAGTTATAAAAAAGGGAGAGTCACTTGAAAAAGCAGGCATGAAGAGAATCAGGTAAAAAGAAGACAGCATATACAAAGGTCTAGATGAGAGAGGACGAGAAGGAGAAGGGTTATTTACAATGGTGGGAAGTTTTGCATTCTTGCACGTGTACGCAGGTGTGGGAAAATATGAAAGTCTAAATAAGGTTTCACTTGCCACACTAAAGAATTTGAACTTCAACAAAGAGGTCAATGGGAAATGAAGAGAAGCTGAGAGAGTAGGTTTGTAGCACTAAAATTCCTGTATGCTATGATAGCTTATTGTTAATCTAAAGGCAATGGGAGTAGTAAGGTTTTGAAACCAGGGAGCGATAGTATCAGAATTGAAATTTAGAATGATAACTGCAATAAGAATATGAAGACTGAACTGCTGGTTGGAAAACTCATGGTAGAGATGGCACTTAGGAAATTATTAACTGAGGCTAGGGATGATGAGGTTTTGAAGGATGGTAATAGCAGTGGAAACATCAAGGAGGAGTTGGATTTGAGACATGCTCCTAAGGTAGACAAAACATGGTGGCTGGTTAGAAGGCCACAGAGAAAAAGGATCTTAAAAGCTTGGACCTTGGATAAATCGACACCACTTAGCCAAAACAGGGAGTCTTAGAAGTCTTTTCTGTTTCTGATTCCCAGCTAGTGCTAATTTCTTTTAAAGCTGAAGTGATTCCTATGCAGGAACTACATCTGAACAGCAATGTAGCATGTACTGCTGCCCTTTCCATATTAAATAATCCTAAAGTGAGCCAAGGGAAATCAGTGGCAACCAGCCCAACCTCACAACTGTTCCCTGTCCCCAGAGCAAAGCCCAGGTTGGGTCAGTGTCATGAATACTGTGGCATGGCGCTGGCAAAGCAATACTGCCCAGCAGTCCACAGAAGAGGGGAACTAAGGTGACGGTATTAGGTCTCAGCAACAGCTGAAATCTCTTTAAAGTTACACTAGTGATAGCAGTGACTTTACAGCTCAAGAAAATTCTTCTAAAATTGAAATTCTGGGGCTAGAAAAATAATTGGCAAATTAAAAGCATGTTGTTTGACCCATGTGGTATTTTAAAAATAAAAATTTCTCATTAAAAATCCACATTTAAGGTGTTTTTTGCTTTTTGTGTTTTGTTTTGTTTTTTTTAATTAGAGTATCTGGCAACACTAAGGCCATACTCCCACAAAGTAGTAATTGGGGAGCATTGACCAGGAAGTTGCCTTTCCAAATAGAACATGGTCCCTTATGCTGAAGCCCCAACTACTCTCTACAGTATTATACCCAGCCTTCTTTATTAGGTCACATTACCTGCCCTGGCCTCAAGGCATTTCCCCTGTGTTTTTTATTGTGAAAATGTTCAAATAAACAGAAAAGTTGTAAGAATTTCACAGTGAATACCAATATACTCATAAGTCCTCCAGTCTACCACAAGCATTTAACTATACTTGCTTTATTACATACCCACCCCTTCATCCATTCACCCCAATTCAGACACTAGTAATGATTTCCCCCAAATACATTACCACATTTATCATTAACTAGAGCTTAGTTTCAATATTCTTTTCTCTTTTGAAGTAAAATATACCATCAGTGAAAAAGCACAGTGGTTTTTTTTTTTTTTTTTTTTTTTTTTTTTTTTTTTTTTTTTTTTTTTTTTTTTTTTTTTTTTTTTTTTTTTTTTTTTTTTTTTTTTTTTTTTTTTTTTTTTTTTTTTTTTTTTTTTTTTTTTTTTTTTTTTTTTTTTTTGAGACTAGGTCTTGTTATTTTTGCCCGTCGAACTGCAGGCTCTTGTTGCCCGGGGTACCACAGACTCAAGCAATCCCCAGCCTCAGCTTCTCCGGTAGCTGGGATGACAGGCACGTGCCACCACGCCCAGCTATTTTTTTGGAACTAGGTCTCGCTACGGGCCCCAGGTGGGACTCAAATCGCGATCCCTAGCCCCGGCCGCTTCATAGGCTGAAGCTTACAAGCACGAGCCACCGTGCCCGGCCTTGAAAAGCACAGTATTAAGCGCACATAAAGTGAGTGGGGACAAATGTATGCACTTGTGTCACCGATCATTGCAGGCATCTGTATTCCATCCCTGGGGCACTGACTCCTAGGACAGAGAAATATTTTCCTACACTCTCTGACCTCAGCAATGTCAGTGGCCAAGGAAATGCTGACTCTGGGAAGAAATGCTGTTGACCTCTCTTAAGGTAGCATCTTATTTCTGCTGAACCTGAACAGACCAGGACTGGGTAGAGACAAATTTGTCTTCCTGAATACAGATTCACTAGTGGGACTGAAAGAGAAGCCACTAGTAGTTAAGACCAAGGAACTGAAATAATGTTTTTTCACCTAAAAACAATAGGCTTAATAATATAAGAAACATGACTTATAGTTTAGTGTTTATAAAAACACCCTCAGACTGTTATGTCTTAGAGACAGGAAAGTGGAATGAATAACACAAATCAGTAAATAATGACCCTTGAGGTCACATAAGGAAAAGTCAGATTCCATATTCCCTGACCAGCTTAGGAGTACTGCAAACAGAACAAGAAAGCTTCTGTGATTTACTTGTTAAGAGAAGGTACTCCTAAGCCCAGGAGGTCAGGAATAGCCAAATCTCATGATCCAAAGATATAATAACAGACAAGTGAAAACCTGAAAAAAAGGATGAAAAATGTACCGTTAAGTCAAAGACTTTCCACAGCCTGACAGTACAATGGCATCCCTTTCTGACAAGGAGAAATGCCCCATGTCTCCTTTGATGGTAAGGGCTTTCTTATTTACAGTCAGATCCAAGCCTCCTGGAGCACTCTGTTGGCTGTGTACTCAGAATTAGATGAACCTTGCCAAGACAGAGAAATTCAGACACTGTTGCCGAGGTGCTGAAGGTTAAGGAAAGAGTGTGTGTTACCTTGTTCTTTCAATCTATTTCAACTATCTCTTTTATGGAGTGGCCTTGAGCCCAAGCTCTCAGCAACTGTATATCTAGGACAGAGGTAGAGGGCAAAATTTAGAACAGAGTGGAGGACATTACAAGATACTGTACAGGCAAAAGAGTCTAACTCTAGTGTCACACCCCACCCCAATCTTCGCACAAGTTTCCCATTTTTAAGGTAGAAAGCACCAAATTTAGCCTTCCTTTTATTTCAGGTTTAAGAGAATATTTTATTTCAAAAGAAAAAAGAATATTGAAACTAAGCTTAAGCTCTAGTTGATGATAAACGTGGTAATGTATTTGAAGGAAATCATTACTAATATCATTACTAATGTCTGAACTGGGATGAATGGCTGAAGGGTGGGTACGTAATAAAGGATATATAACAAATGCAAAAAAAGATTTTTGAAAAGCTAAGTCCATAAATCTAAGCGTTGTTATTTACATGGAATCTTTGGGTGATTTTATAAAACAAATTATATTGAGACAGTCTAGTGCACTAATTAGAGCAAGGGTTGAGATACTTTCTCTGCAAAGAGACATTTGGGATCTTACGAATATCAACTATGCCACCGTGGTCATGAAGCAGCTACACACTGCATAAACCAAGGAATGTAGCTGTGCTCCAATGAAATTTCATGGACACTGAAATTTGAATTCCATGTTTCTTTGGTTTTTGTTGTTGTTGTTAACATTAGTTTACAGTGCTGTATTTGTTACAAGATCACATTTTCCCAACTTGTCTACCTCCAAATGTTCATTTACCGTACAATACCAACCAGTGGGCCCTTCTGCCCATCCTCTCCCCCCTCATTTCCCTCTGGTAACTACGGCTCTGTGAGCAGTCTAAGGGCTTTTGTTTTTATATTCTACAAGTGAAAGATATTGGCTTTCTCCTTTTTTCTTTCACTTAGCATAATCCCCTCAAGGTCCATCCATGTTGTCACTAATGTCAAGATTTCAACTTTATATGTTTGAGTAGAATTCCATTACACATACACATGCACACATACACATCATATCTTCTTTGTCTATTCTTTACTATTGCCACTGAGGCTGTTCCCAAACCTTCTTGTAAACTATTTTTTTATTTTCTTACATCATTGATAATTTTTGTACAACAATTGGTTTCTCCCCTCAGATGTAGTTCCCATAATTCTCTGACTACCATAGCATATGTGAACCATCACCATATTCCTTGTATTCTTCCCTCCCCTGTTTTGACCCCTCTCCCTTATCCTCTCTTGCTGTGTGCCTCAGACCTATGATCAGCTTTCTAGCTTTGTCTTTTTCTTGACCTTCTGTTTGGTTTCTCTATATCCTGCATATAAGTGACCATGTTATATTTATCTTTTTTCTTCTGACTCATTTCTGCTGGCATAACCCCTTCCAGTTTCATCCATGTTGCCACAAATGGCATGAGTTTGTCTTTTCAGATTGCTGAGCAACATTTCATTGTGCAAATACCCACTACTTTTTGATCCATTCATCTATTTTGGGAGTATTTGGGTTGTTTCCATATATTGATAAAGGAGCAAATAATGTACACTGAAACACAGAAAGCCTCTTCAATAAAAGGTGCTGGGAAAACTGGACTGATCTTAACTCTTAAGGAAATAGTGATTGTCAAAAGGTTTCACTAAGGTCAGGGAGAGGTATGTTTTGTCAGCTAGTTAGGATCCTAACTAAAACAGTTACTTGGGCAACCCTAGGCACCACCCTTGCCACTCTCAATCTACCAGGAGTGTTCTGCCCCTCTGTGTAGACCTCTGCCAGGCAAGCTATGATGTCAGGCCCAATTGATGCTGTGCCAGACACAACATTCCCTCTGACAGAAGGCTCCTTGTATCTGATAATACTGAGCTAACCAGTACTGGCATATGATCTCTTAAAAAAATCAAGCCTGTTTTGGAAGAAAAGGTTAGAGAGGAAAGGGGCTTCAAAGTAACAAAACCGATCATTTTCAGAAAGGCAAAATTTGTCAAATGTTATAAAGACTTATGAAGAGAGGCCAGTGAAAATTCATATTCAGATCACAGTCTACCAGGTGACACTAACATGACACAACACAAAAGAGTTTTCTATTTTCTATATTAATGTCATGTTTGTAAAACCTCAGCTGGTTGCTGTGGAAATGACATCATAATTGCTTTGTCCTTGGGTTGTTTTTGTCTTTTTTTGGTGTGTGTATGTGCTCGTTTGAGTGTATAATACACTGATTGAGAATTAGCAATTTCTCCAGATAGATTTCCCACTTTTAGGCTGTGAGAACATAAACTATAAAAATCTACCATATTTAAGAGACAGAAAACAACATACAGAACATATTTTTTATGACCACACTATAATCTTGTTATTGCTGTTAACATTACTATCATTATTGTTTTCTTCAGTGCCTGAAAAGTATTTGAACATTGCTGAATTTGGACACTCTAATGACTATGACTTCAGAGCATAGGAATTTGAGGCACATAATAATAACATTTTTATTCTAATAATGTAAACTTTATCAATAGCGTTGGTTGTGTTTTAAAACTCCTGATTAATTTCAATGGAATAGTAAAACATACGTAAATTATAGCATGATTCTTTCTTCTAATATGCTCAAACTTTTAATATATTCCCATGCATAATCCAAAAGTTCTCTCAGAAGGGAAAGGTTTGAATAAAAATAGTAATAATAATAATAATAATGGTGACAGCAGCCAATGTTTCAATTTTCATTTTGTTGATTAATAATAAAACTGAGAAAGTTTCTTATGTATATAATTTTACATTTTAATAGCTTTATTGAGATATAATTCACACAATACAATTCACCTATTTAAAGCATATGATTCAATATTATTTTTTCAGTGTTTTTTCAGTATAGTCATCAGTAAGTAAAACTATTACCAAAGTCAATTTTAGAAAATTTTAGTCACCACAGAAAAAAATTACAAAGCTTTTAGCAATCACCACCACCTCCCAACCTTCCTTCTCCCCATCCCTAAACAACCACTACTTTCTTTCTCCATAGATTTCCCTATTCTGAACTTTCATATGCCTGGAATCACATACTATGCGACTTTGTGACTGACTTCTTTCACTCAGCTATTTTCAAGGTTCATCCAAATTGTATAAAAAATCAGTACTTTCTTTTTTCAATTGCAAAAAAATATACCATTCATAAGTTAGTGTATTTATTTCCCCTTTTGGTCTTTATAAATAATGCTGCTGTCAACGTTCATGTTCAAGTTTTAATGAGAATATATATTTTCATTTATCTTGGGATAGCATATACCCATCATCTATGTGGGTCATATGGTAATTCTATGCTTAATTATTAAAGGACGTATACCCAAACTCATCAGTATTTGTATTTATCTGACTTTTTTATTCTAGTCATCCTACTACTCATCCTATTGCTGTAAAGGAACCAAAAGACTATTTTTCAAAGTAGTTCTATCTTTTTACATTCCCACCAGCAATTCATGAGGCTCCAATTTCTTCATATCCTCATCAACGTTATAGTCCATCATTTTTCTTAAATTTTTCCTAGTGGATGTGTAATAATATCTATTTGTGGTTCTGATTTACATTTCAACATTATGTTTTAAATTGCAAAACAAGACAAAAACAAATATCAATCTAAAACAACTTGTCCATCAACAAGAGAAGAGAAATTTAAATATAAATACTGGACTACCATATGATAATATGAAGATGAATAAATTAATATCATATGCATTAATGTGAAAATAAACTAGTACTATGCGTATCAACACAGGTAGATCTTACAAATTAAATTTTATGACACATATAACAAATATATAGAGAGAATGTATGATGCCATTATTTAACTTTAAAAAACATGTTCAAACAACATTATAAATGATTTAGGGATATATTATATGAAGCAAAGTTATAAAGACATGTTTCACTGTATTGCTAATAGTCTATTTCTTTTTCTAGTTGAAGTATAACTGATATATACTACATAATATTAATTTGTTATAAAAATTAATAACATGATACTTGTATATAGTACCAAAAATGGACTATTTTCCATTCATTATTTGCAGTTTTTCAAATCTGTAACACAGTACTACTGTATATGAACCCCATGCTAAATATGATATCCTCATGATTTATTTATTTTATGCTAGAACTTTGTATATCTTGATCCCCTTCATCCTTTTCATTCATACACCCCTCTCCAAGATCCACTCTGGTAACCACCAACATCTTCTCTGTATCTATGAACTTGGTTTTGTCTGTTTAATTTTTTCACAAGCAAGTGAAATCATATAATATCCACCTTTGTCTATCTGACTTATTTCACTTAATGCCCACACGCTGCATCTATGTTGTAACAAATGACAAGATTTCACTCTGTTCTATTTATCTATTTCTTTTTATACCAATACTACTATACTGTTTTGATTACTATAACTTTGTAGTATAGTTTGAAATCATACTCATTTCTTTGGAGAAGAGGTCTTGAAAAGGATTCATTCAGAGAAATAATCTACCACAAGGGAAAGGAATAGTATTGGAATTAGTCAGGACCAAAGGGAAGGGGAACAACTCTGTTGACACTATGAAGATAGGGTCAGAAAGGATAGACTCAAAGGATAGCAAGGATAAAGGTCTAAAGCTTTAGTGCTATGCTGTCAGGGGAGGAGATAGGATAGGATTTGAATATCCACTCCCAAAGCGGATAGAAACAAGCAATGATAATACAAAGTTCAAACCATGGTCACAGAAATTATTTGAAACACACTTTCCTCTTTATTCATAAGTTACACTAAGTCCATTTCATAAACCTCTACACTAGGGCAACTGCAAACACTAGGTAAATAATAGAATGACTTTGTCTCCCAATTCTTCTACATGCTGACGTCTATGAAGTCTTAAGAAGACTTCATAACCTGTGAAATTTGACAACTCTGCTAGCCTTTAAAGTTCTGCAAATCTTGAATGTTTGGTAATTGAACAGAGTTTAGAATAATCAAATATGTGCATTTAGAGGCTGACCTGAAGTATAAGAATAAATTGCCCCCTGCCCCATCTGTCTCCCCACCTCATTCATGTTTAAAATGTAACATCTTTTACTTTAGTAGTAAACAACAAGACCTAAGAAAGCCAGAGTGTAGGCAGTAAGTGACTCTGGCAGACATGGATCAAATGGAACCTTAAATAATTGCCTTAGGATGAGACTAAACAGATGTAAAATAGGAAATTTCTGGAGGTATTACCAGCAAAAGCAGACATCACAGGGCAACTGCAGAACCTGCTACCTTTGTCCAACAATGAATCATGAAAATAAAATAGCCAGTCAACATTTCCAATCACGCTGTAAGCAGTGTTCTCCAAGCATATGACTACTGAGTCTGGGAATGAAGAAGGTATTTCATCTAGTTGCTCTTACAATTTAGTCACCAGAGAAGTAGTGGACAAATGGCAAATGTATTCAGAAAATCCAGATGAAAAGTTACTCGCGGGCCTGTTTCACTTTTCTTAAATGATTCAGCTATTTTTCCAAGTGTACCATCAGAAAAAAATTGATTTCTCAGATTAAAGGATACCAGCAATTATCCCTCTGTTTTCACATAATCTCTCAATAATCTATTAAACTGTTAATATGTAAATTGTTAATCTGTAATCCAAATAGTTGAGAAGTTCCTATTCCTCATGTTCTTTTTGCAAATTGGATCAAACTTAATTTAACCCATAGATAACTGGACTTGACATTGTTAGGAATGATGAAAACTAACAGATCAAGTCCCTATAGTAATCAGATATTCAGGGGGTGGTGATAGTTAAATATTGGTCTTCTTTCCTCTGAGAGATGGAAATAACTAATACAAGGGTAGGATTAAACCTCAATTCTAAACCTCATCAGAGATAAAATCAACTCTTTTAAGATTCTGATTTTTCTGTTTTTCTATTAGAAATAATATACTTTCATTGCTGCAACAAGATATTCTTGATTACCTAAAACAATGCATGGATACATAGTAAATGCTCAACACATACACAATTATTTAGGTAAATGGATGGACACATGACCAACTAAACAAACTGTCTCCTTCCTTCATTTCCATGATGCACTAGTTTTTTTTAACTTCCCCCTTTGAGCACTCTTCCTATTTCTATTCCTACATATGTAAATCTCCCAAAGGTCAGACCTCGATCTGCTTTTCCTGATGCAGAGAGATTATCTTCTGTCAGACCTTTACTCAACATCGATTCATTTATTCAAGCAGTGTGCTAGACACAAAAAGATGGTTAAAACATGCTTCCTGCCATCAAGGGTCCACAATCTTGCATGAGAAAAGCTAAAGATAAATGCGTATAAGACACTACCATGTACAGTTGTGAAATTAGCAGCAAAAACAAGATGTCATGAAAAACAACAATACGAATAAATTCTGCCAGGATAGACTTCACAGAGGAAGTGACATATGAACTGAGCCTTGATGGATTAGGAAGATCTTACCAGGCATAGAAAGGGCAGTCTAGGTGAAGAGAACAGCTGGGCAAAAGCTCATGAAGAGTGCTCAGGAAATGCAAGGAATGTGAAGGTGGTTGAGTAGTGGAAGGGAAACAAAACAGTAAGATGGGTTGAAAGCATTTCAGGCACTGTGTAAGGAGTTAGCCCTCTCACTCTGTATGCCAAAGGTTCCAAAATGTGAAACTGCATCAGAATAGGGCCAGGCATGGTGGCTCGTGCCTGTAAGCTTCAGCCTATGAAGCAGCCAGGGCTAGGGATCACGGTTCGAGTCCCGGCTGGGGCCTGTAGCGAGATCTAGTTCCAAAAAAATAGCTGGGCGTGGTGGCGCGTGCCTGTAATCCCAGCTACCTGGGAAGCTAAGGCTGGGGATTGCTTGAGTCTGTGGTACCCCGGGCAATGAGAGCCTGCAGTTCCACGGGCAAAAATAGTGAGACCTAGTCTCCAAAAAAAGAAAAAAACAAAATGTGAAACTGCATCAGAATAACCCAGGGCCATGGTAAAACTAGATTCCTGGAATTTACTCTGGAGGTACTAGTTGGAATTTGCAGAAGTAGGGCTGAAATAGCTGTATTTTAATGAATATTCTGATATGTAATCAATTTGACAATCATTGATAGCTTATTTTTTAAGAAAAATTACATTATTAGATTGGTACATTAAAGATAATTCTTGGAGGCCGGGCATGGTGGAGCATGTCTGTAGGTGGCAGCCTAGGAAGCCACGGCCGGGGCCAGGGATCGCAGTTCGAGTTCTGCTGGGGGGCACGTAGCGAGACCTAGTCCCCAAAAAATAACTGGGTGGGGTGGCACACCCCTGTAATCCTAGCTATCTGGGAAGCTGAGGCTGGGAATTGCTTGAGTCTGTGGTACCCCGGGCAATGTGAGCCTGTAGTCTCACAGACAAAAATTGGGAGACCTAGTCTCAAAAAAAAAAAAAGATAATTCTTGAGTTGGGCGTGGTGGCACACGCCTTTAATCCCAGCTACTTGGGAGGCAGAGGTGAGGCATCATTTGAGTCCATGGGTTTAGGACTACCCCGGGCAACATAGTGAAACCCAGTCTCTTAAAAAAAAAAAAAAAAAAAAGACAGATGATTCATATACTTCTTAAGTGACTACTAAAAATGAACTGTAAATGCACAAAATTAGAAAAACTTATATAGAAGACATTCATTTATTCAACAAGCATTAAAAAATATGTGCCTAATAGCTCAAATGAAAATGATAGTTTGAATTAGGGTCTTAACAGTGTAAATGGAAATAAAAAGACAGAGGCAAGAGACATTAAAGAGAAAAAACTGTCAGGTCTTGGTGATTCCATCACCTGTGGGAGGGAGGCAAGGAACAAATCTGTTTGAGTCCCAAATAGATATGAACACCTGTGTAAATGGTTCCTAAGTCCAGCCCCACAGCTACTAACTCAGGTTCTTCAGGAGTCTCTATTTATGATATGTGCTCAGTGATGATTCTCATCAAGCAGGACATGATGGGTGTGACAACTGGGAACAATGTTTAGATGACTGAGTAATTAATGATGATTTTCTCCAAGAAAAAAAAAAGGAGGAGCAACAGATTTGTGACTAAGATGAAAAAAAAAATCAAGACTGCAGAGGTCAGGAGTGTGCAGATCAGGATGTGAGGGACACAGAAGCAACAAGGAAGGCCATGGGAGTGGGTAAGGAAGTAATAGCAAAAAGAAGGGTAAGGTTTTAAGTCTGAGAAAAGAGGACAGTAGAACAATAAAAGTGAAGAAAATGCAGAAGAAATCAGGAGGTAGCAGGATATGGAAAAAAAAAACAATGGCTCAAAGGTCAAGGGATAAACACTTTAATTACAAAAGGGATCAAATGGACAAAATATTCTAAAATTGGTCCAAAAGGAAAAGAATCAAGAATAATGGCAAGGTGTGGAATTTAGGAAGTCTGGTGATCCTTTTTTCTTTTTCTTTTTTTTTTTTTTTTGAGTTTTCATATACTTATACATCACACTGTATAGGTTTCAGGTGCAGTTTCTTGACTTGGGAACTGTGTGTGGTGAGCTTTGAGAAAGCAGTTTAAGGAAGGTGGCAGGAGATGAAGTAGACTAGTAGACAGATATCACTCCTCAGAGATTTTGAAAAGAAAGATGAGTCTGCAGTTGAAAGAGAAGATAAAGAATGAAAAAAAAAAGTGGCCATTTTAACTTCCAAGAATAGACACAATTTGAGGTATTTTAAAGAAAAGGAGAAAGAAAGGGGAGAAGAGAGTAAAGACACAAGTAAAGAGGAATTGACCGAGGAACAGCCTAAAGAAGGAGGAAATGAAGAATGACAAATATTTTGGAAGTGGCTAGAAAAATACTGAATGTTATTTATTATTTTAGTAAATGAGCTGAATATATTTTATGTAGATTGGTCAGCTGTTAATAGAAAAGAAATAGAGATATGGCTAGAAGCACAAAAATGAGACAGTACCATGAGAGTATTTTACTTTATGTAGCAAATATAGGTGGTACAAACATGCTCTTTGTGCCAGGAAGCCCACGGAACACTGTAGATATAAATTCAATTACTCCACATAATAACTCCTTGAGTTTGACAATAATAAAATCTTCATTTTACCTATAGTGAAACTGAAGCAAGCACAAAGAAATTCAGCGAATTACTTAAACTAGTGACAGGACCAGAATTCAAATCCAGACGGTCTGCCTCTAACCATATTCTTAACTATGTTCTTAACCATGCTACTGTTCTGCCTCTGCCTCTTTAATATATGTTTTAACAAAGTGAACACACAAGGTCTGTCTCTTTAATAAAAGATCAATTATATTTGCAATAGTCAATAAAAAGTATCTTTTTACTGACTTTTCTCTAGCATTGCTGAGAATCTCAGCAATCTGGTATCTCACAATCTAATCTCAGATTATAAATGTCTAAAATTACTCTTGCCACCCATCAACTTCCTTTCTTACCTCCCTCATTTCTATCTCAGCATAGTTTGAAATCAGAGGACTGTCTTTCCCACCACCTCCTCCCCAGTACAGTACTTTGCACAAAAAGAATGGATGCCTAATAGTTATCAAATTTCAGCATTATTCTCAAAATTTTAAAATTGTCTTTGACCTTTCCTACTCCTGCTTTCTACAGCCAATAAGTCTCATTATCTTGTATTTCTCCTAAATACCTACTCACATCTTAGTGTTCCCCAAGACTCTCTTCACTGTTTCCTGAGGTCGTTACATGAAGTTCCTGTGCATCTTTGCTCCCTTCTCAAATTACAATCTTCAAAAACAACTGTATCAAATTAATCCTTTAAAATACTACCTTTTCAGATTATTTCTCTCCCCAAAACAATCAATTTCTTTGTCCAAGAGACAGTTATGAGATGCCTGACCTACCAGAATAGTGCCATTTCTGACTAAAAGGAACCTCTGCTTCCTACAGGGCCACGCTAATTACTCAGCCCTTCATTTAATCACTATTCTGCCTTTGGGGTTTTTTATTTTATTTTTGAGACTTGTCTCGCTATGTTGCCCAGGGTAGTTCCAAACCTGCGGACTCAAGTGATCCCTAGCCTCAGCCTCCCAAGTAGCTGGGGTTACAGGCAAGCACCTGTAGCATGACCGGCAATTTTTTTTTTGAGACTAGGAATCACTATGTTGCCCAGGGTAGTCTCAAACCCGCAGGCTCAAGTGATTCCCTAGCCTCCGCCTCCCAAGTAACTGGGATTAATTTTTTTTTTCACATACTATGCCTTGTCTTACCAAGTGATGTATAGTTCTTGAAGGAAAGGATTCTTCTTCTTTAAAGGATTCTTCTTCTGTTTTATCTTACAGAGACTAAAGCACAGTGCCTGTAACAAGTACCACTTTCCTGTTCTTGACCCACAGCTTCCCAGCAATCACAAGGAGAAAAAGTCCCAGGCTGAAGAAAACAGCTCTTGCTATAGTCTGGTCTGGCCCATTGACCAACGATATTAAGATTTATAGAATACTGAAAAAAAAATAAACTTTAATGATTCTCTCCATATTCCTTTATTACAAATAACAATTTCCAGGGTAATTTTTATGCTAATAATAAAGACTAATTTTATTTAATTCACATATAATATCTAAAAGGATGCAATTATTACCTTTATATGCAAGAATGCATTTACATAACCCCAAACTATGATTTAAAAAATCAGTTTGTTTTATTCTTACCACAATTCTCACATTTCTACCAATGCATTCAATTTATAGTCTTGGTTAGCTTCTTGCTGATTTCAAGTTATGATCTTATGACACACAGTTAATTACCTGAACTTCAGAAAAACTTTCTACATTATGGGTATTTATTCCTAATACTTGGATGCCTCAGACTGACACACTGCCTGAAAGTTAAGGCTTTAAATTCTACAATATTTTTAGCATCCAAAATCTTGGTTTATGCTCTCCTTGTTCTCTTGGTCTTTAAAATACATAAGAACATGATGTTGAACTCCCAATTTCCTCTAAATTCTCACCAACCAAAGTTTGATTAATAAAAATAATATAAAATTAGAATGAATTGCAATAAAAACATATGCTTTGAATCAAAGAGTTATAAAGTTTGAAATATGAACCCAACTTCCAATTCTAATTATTCTCATTAAATTTTTGTCAGAAACAACTCACTGCTACTCCCTTGCCAGCACCCCTTCCACTAATTAGTTCACTTATTGAGTAGATATTTATTCCCAATGTCTAAAATGTAATAAATATTGCGGTAAATGCAGTTAACATAATGGTGAATAAATTAGGCACAATCCCTGCCATCCCAAAAGTTAGTCTAGACACAAGAAGGTTTAAATGTTAAGCTTAAGTAAAGACTTAAAGTCAAATGAGAAACTGGAAGACTATGTGCCAAGTACAACTACACTATAAGAGATCAAGAGAAAACAGGAAAAGTACCTATGGGTACTCCATGAGGAGGCTCCTTAGAGAATGAGACCTAAAAGCTGGTTAGGCAAAGGAGATAAATAAAAAGGGCTGGGGATAACAGGGAAGTAACGTACTAACTTGAAGGCAAGAGAACATGCTATGATTGAAAAAAATGAAAAAAGATCAATGTAGTTGAAGTAAAGAATTCAAAGTTGGGAATGGCAAGCTAGGAGAACAGGCAATGACATCCATCAAAGGATTTTATGGAGGGCATAATGTGTCTAGATCGTTTGGTGTATAGGAAATGGCTGGAGAAGGCAAGAATAGAAGCACAGAAGCAAGGAAATCATTCAGCAGACTATTTCTGTGACCAGGTGAGTGATAATGACCTGGACTAAAGTGGTAATGAAGAGACTAAATCAAAGCAGACAAATTTGAGAGACACTTAGGAAGTGGAACACAGGACTCAGTGACTAAAACTCATGAGAGAACCATGCTATTTTGCTTCCTACTACATCTTCAGTGCTCATAAGTGCTAGATAAACACTGCTGAATAGATGAATCAATAAAAGTAAGAGACACAGATGTTACCCAGGTTTCTAGCATAACTAGATAGAGGAAGGGATCATTTACTGAGGTTAGAAACAAAAGTTTGTGTGAAATATGCTGAGTTTGAAGTACTTGTAAGCCATTCAAGGACAGATACTAAGAAAGCAGATGAATTAACAGTTTTAAAACTCAGGAGAAAAACCTATCTTCCTGGAAATGTTAAAGCATTCTCAGTGCCTCATTTAAGACTATAGTTGGATAACTGACACTAATTAGGGCATGATATATATGATATCATTCTAAGAATGTTTTTAAACTATCCAGGGTCATTAATTAATGATTTTAACATTTAAGATATTGAAAAGCTTATATCCATGTCTGAACTTAAAATTATTAGCAAATGATCTTTTGTCTCTTGACTAAGGTGGTGGCAACTCAAGTCACAATAAGGCCTCATTAAGGCCTCACTGATCTTCATTTTAGAACTAACAGAAAATCACCTAAGTGCCTACTAAGAATCAGACACTATACTCCTACAGTTTACATAAATATTGTGAAAGCAGCAAAGCTAGGATTAGACCCCAGGTTTGTCTGGTTCCAAGTTAAAGATTAGATACATTTTGCTAACCTACCTCAACATAACAGTAACCAGTACTTACTGAATACTAAGTATTAATATATTTGAGCTATAGTATTATATCGCAGATTTTCCCAGTTAGATTGTGTTACAAATGGTTTATATATGACATAAAGCACTTTTGAATAAAATTTTATATTGTAATTAAAATGTTTAGCAATCCATTGAAAGTTTAGAACTAGAAAATCATATTTGTGTGGCTCTGTCTATAAACTTCCTAAGTTTATTATTATCATTTTGGTACATAAAACTCCTTTGCTAGAGACCATGCTATCATGCCTCCACAAACCAGCTCTTTCTCTGATCTTCCTAATGAAACATTTTAATCTATAATTTCATTTCAGTCTACCTATATTGTTTAATATCCCATGTTTTATATACACATATGCATTTTTGTTTTCTATTCAGTTTTCCCTAGTTTGTTAATGGTTTGGTTTTTTTTTTTTTGGTTTTTATTTATTTATTTTTTTAATTTTTATTTGTTTTACAAGTTTTAAACTCTTATGAGAACTTGAAATTCGGATACAATAATAGAAGTAGCAAATGGGGATGTTCTCCAATATCCTAGTTAAGAGATTTTTTAAAAAATAATTTAAAAAAAATTTTGTGGAAAGAAAGCAAGTTACATAGAGAGGTATACATATTAAAATATCATAATTACAAAATTGTAACCATACAAAATAATATATTATTTACCGATGTGTGATTTAAAAGTTTCAAATACCACTGGAATGGCAAACATCAAATCCAGTGCACTGATTATTACCTAGTTTGTTATGATTATCATCATAATCACCAACATCCTCATCACTGATATATCTGGCATTATTACATGTTCAAAAAAAAAAAACAATTTATTTTGCTCTTTTTTTTGAGACTAGGTCTCGCTACTTTTGCCTGTGGAACTGCAGGTTCACGTTGCCCGTGGTACCACGGACTCAAGCAATCCCAATCCTCAGCTTCCCAGGTAGCTAGGATTACAGGCATGTGCCACCACATCCAGCTATATTTTGGGAGTAGGTCTTGCTGTGTTGTCCCGGGCAGGATTCGAACCGTGATCCCCAGACCCTGCTGCGACTCCATTAAGCTGTCACTTACAAGCATGCACCACAGTGCCCAGCTGTTCATTTTCTGATTGATACTTTTTGATCTATTTATTAAAAGATTTTATAGGTAACAATAGCCAAACTTGATTTTAATAGATTTTTCTTATTATGATAAGGAAATTTTTTGAATTTTTACACTGAACTCCCAAATCTTCAGTTTACCAAGAGTGCATATAAAAATAGTGATATGTCACTTGATTCTGAGATACATTCTGAGAAATGCATCTTTAAATTAAGATCTTGTCACTGTGCCAATGCCATAGAGTATTTACACAAACTCAGACACCCAGCCTACACCTAAACATACACACCTAGGCTGTATGTCACTGGCCTATTGGGACCACTGCTGGATATGTTGAGGGAAGGACTATTAAATGCCATGAAATTATGTCACTATCTGTATATGCTATGACATGAAAGTGACAGGGAAACAATGCTCAATGCTCTCAGTATTATCTCATATTGAGTAGACCCAAAACTATGTAAAAACTAGAAGCCTCCCCTATCAAGTTGTATGTATCTAAAAGGGTTTGTTTTGTTTTGTTTTTTTAAGAGACTAGGTCTCGTTATGTTGCCCAGGGTAGTCCCGAACCCATAGACTCAAGTGATCCCTAGCCTCAGCCTCTCAGCCTCCCAGGTAAGCTGGGATTACAGGTGTGTGCCACCACGTTTGGCTATTTTTTTTGAGACCTAGGTCTCACTATATTGCCTGGGGTAGTCTCAAACCCACAGACTCAAGCAATCTCTGGCCTCAGTCTCCCAGGGTTGGGATTACAGGCGTGCACCACCACGCCTGGCTAAGAGGTCTTTTTAAAGTTAATAGCACAGTTACATGGGTAGATGAGGCAGGATTTCAGAAAAGCACCATAATATACGTAGAACACTAGAGTCAGACAGACCTAGGTTCAAATACTAGAATGACCTGTGAAATCTAGGTTAAGGACACTTCCTCATTATTAAAGGAGTATTTTACCTACTTAGTGGAGTTGATGATAAAAAGATAATTTTAAAAAGCAGTTGTAGATGTCAAGATAATTTTAAAAAGCAAAATGCATAATGCAATACTTGGGACAATTAGCACTCAATAAACAGCACTAATTATAATTATGGCAAATGGTGACTTCTACTATATTAAAATATTTTTAAAAATTAGCCGGGCATGGTGGCGCATGCCTGTAAGCGACAGTTTATGAAGTCACAGCGGGATCTGAGGATCACGGTTTGAGTCCCGCCCAGGGCAACACAGCAAGACCTAGTCCCAAAATATAGCTGGGCGTGGTGGCACATGCCTGTAATCCTAGCTACCTGGGAAGCTGAGGCTGGGGATTGCTTGAGTCCATGGTACCGCAGGCAACATGAGCCTGTGGTTCCACAGGCAAAATTAGTGAGACCTAGTCTCAAAAAAAAAAAAAAAAACTAACGTGGCCTGGGAAAGTACAAAGAAAAATAAAACCAGTTGATATCTGGGTGGTACTGGGTGATATGTGCGATTGGGTGATACCTGTATTGATGAATTATTTTTACATAAATTTGCTTTAATGCTATCAGGCTGTTTTGGAGTAAACATAGAGATAAATAAATCAAATATGAAACCAACATTTAAAAGAACTTTTATTCAGTGAATTACTATCCCATGATGTTTTTCTATTATATTTGTTTTTGAAAGAGACGTACAAGGTATCATTCTTACTCAGAAATTCTTCAAAAGAACTCACGAAATATTTTTCTTTTCAGTTATTTTGCAAACTACCACGGTTCATAGGTAGAAAAAGAATACCAACCAGGAATCTGATCATTTGCTTTCTTTTTTTTTTTTTTTTTTGAGACTAGGTCTTGCTATTTTTGCCTGTGGAACCGCAGGCTCTCATTGCCCGGGGTACCACAGACTCAAGCAATCCCCAGCCTCAGCTTCCCAGGTAGCTGGGATGACAGGTGCGCGCCACCACACCCAGCT
>PVHY01020717.1:0-25034 GCA_004024945.1 Uropsilus gracilis
GCACGCGCTGCACATTCTCAGGATTCCCTCCTATGAGCTCCTGAAGAGAGAAAATGTTAATTGCTTTTTCTGCCTGCAGATAAGTTTTTTTGTTATTGAATGGAATAGTATTTAAGCCACTCAACTTGGTTATCTCAAGCATGTTGATGATAGACATTAGGAGAGGCTGATAATGTTTTTTTGTGAAGTGGTTTAAAGAAAAAAACTATGGGGGATATTTCGAAACCTGTAATGCTGATTTCTAAATCAGCGTGACATTAGGAAGATGGTTAACATAAAGTACCTCTTTGGGTAACTTAAAAGAATTGCCTCTTTGAGAAGGAATCAGGGCAGGGTATTCAGACTGATTCCATCTAGAAACAGACCAAAGTTAGCTTTTGTGAGTTCTTCAAGCCAGCCAATCAGAAGAGAAGACAAGTTGCCTGCAACCACTTTTCCCTTTTAATTTGTGGTTCCTATGGCAATAGGAAGAGAGCCTAGGACATTTCTCTTCTACCTCTTTTAATAACTTTGCTTTTGAAAAATGCCAATAGCTGTTCTTCTTGCCTTTACTGATTTCACAATGTTTCTCATGATAGGGGTATTGAGTTTTTTCATTATACAATGTATATAACAAAATAAACTGTCAGTTTCCTTGGCTAGTGTGATTTTCTTTGGCTATAGGAACTGAAAAATATAATCAAATGAATTGGGCATTTGCTGTTACTATTAGAACCCTGTATGAATCATTTCCTAGTCTCTTGGTTGAATAACCTTAAATTAGACTGCTTCACATTACAAAGCTAATGTAAATATATAACAGATAGTTCTGAGGGTTTTCTACCCCTGAAAGATCTCTCTGAAGTATTGTGACTCCTCTGGGTTTCTCTTGAGCTTGAGGCTGTAATCTGTAGAGGAAAGAGGTTTGTATTGTTAATATAATAAATATGTCAATAAGTATTTGTTAAAATTGGCAAATATTCATGGTATCAGGGAAATTCTTTAGACTTATTTAAACAATGAGATAGTGTCCCAGAAGTTTGAAGATAGCCCAACTGTTATAATAAACAAAAAGACAGTAGTGAACATTATGGATATAACTAATATGAAGGTATTTTTACTTTATTCAGCTAAAGAATGATGAATAGTAGCTACTCCACATCAGTCAGCATGGATTTCCAACCACATTCCTAAATTTAAAATTAGAAGCTTCAGGAATCCATTACTGCTATAGCCCATTACATGCATTTTAATGCTCTTAGGTTGAAAAATGTGAGAACTTTCTGTTTTCATTTATTTTCAAATTAATCAATGTCCTCTTGGTCCATTTGACCTTAGAGGAATCTTGTTTTAGACCAGCAGGTACTGTCTTCCTTATTAAAGGTTGACTTTATGTCTTACAGTAGCATTTTTTTTTCCTGCTGAGTAAAGCTGATTTTTTGTTTTAAACACTGTAGTTGGACACTTGGTTTCAAGGTAAAATTGAATATGATGGGCTGTTTACTTTTACATACACTGACTTTATTCCCTCTTCCCCACAGTATCTTCCATGGATATCATAGACTTATGGAAATTAGACTCTTGAAGTGTCCTTTAAAAATTTTTCCTGAAAAAAATGCAAGTTAAATATCAAGCTTCAAAAGACACTAGTAAAAATGATAGTATCTTGAAATTAAATTCTAAGAAAATTTTATGTTTTTGTGTTGATATTGTCGTGATTAAGAACCATTTGAAAGTTGTTTCTTCTTTGGACTTCATTTTCTTCACTTTTGAACTTAGGGATGGGTGGTGAGTTAAATGACCTTCCAGGTGTGTAGTTTGATTCTTCAATTTATTGAATGTGAAACTATCTTTTTTTTTTTTTTAAATTTTAGGGCCTACATTCACAGCAGCATTTGATCAGGTTACAGTACCTTATGTCATAATAGTTCTTCCCTCTCGGGCAAGTACATATTAAACCTTATAGAGGGAAGTTGACACTATTTACTGAATAAATGAAAATTGTTTTGCAGATGCTCTTTGCTGTTAATTTGGTATGACTTGCTGAGTGCAGATATAATCTTCAGACACTGTAATTCAAATAGCCACAGATTCCAAAAAAGAAACTTAATTGAACTCTGAGGATGTGGGGAGTTTAAATAATATGTGTAATGTACTACACATCATCCTTTACACACCTACTTCTGATACATTTTAATTTTTTTTCCCCTCAAACAAGCATTTGCTCCCTTTTATTTGTTAATGGAAAGAAAAATATGCTTCGAGTCAGACAGGACTCATTCTGCTGTCAGTTTGTCCACAGATTCCAAAAAAGAAACTTAATTGAACTCTGAGGATGTGGGGAGTTTAAATAATATGTGTAATGTACTACACATTATCCTTTACACACCTACTTCTGATACATTTTAATTTTTTTCCCCCTCAAACAAGCATTTGCTCCCTTTTATTTGTTAATGGAAAGAAAAATATGCTTCGAGTCAGACAGGACTCATTCTGCTGTCAGTTTGTCCTCGTTCTCTTTAATCTTGGAAAGTTTCTGTTTTTAACAAGTTCACTTTCCTAGTCCTTGGTTTCTTCCTTTGTAAAATGGAGTCGTAACTAATTTACAGAAACCTTGGTGAGGGTTTACTACGTAGGCTGTCCATACACAAGAGCTTGATTAGTGACAAATGTTTTCAGTATATTATGCAAACATTCAGCATCTTTTGTGGCACTCCACGGCACAAGTGTTCAGGTGACAAAATACACATGTTTTGTTGAATGTGGTGAGCTTTAGAACGAAGACACACATTGGAAATACATGGCATTTTCATTGTTACCTAAAAGCTATTCAATTTCTTATGCCATTGATTTCTGATTTTGTTTTTTTAAAATGCTTTTTCTAAATGTTCTCAGATTCTACCTACATTGTAGGTAAAATGTAGTTACTAAGTGGCAAGTGCACAGTAGGAGCCCAGGTCTGTTTCATTTAAAGCAAAGCTGTTTTTGTTTATTTTGTAATTGGGGTGACAGTAGAATCTTACCAAACCAGAATGCTTTGAGACTAAAAGTTAAACTGGGGCAAGTGTAAAACCTGGACTGTCCTGGAAAAATGAGGATAGTTCAGCATCTTGATTACGATCAGGATAAAGAAGTTTATGTTGGGTCTGACATTTATGAAGTACTTTGAACCCAAGCATCTACCTTCAGTGTTTTTTGTTTTTTTTTTTTTAACATGAATATTGATTTCGCCAAAGTAATCAATTGATCTTAGATCTGAAAAAATATTTATTGACTATCATAAAAAATCAAATGGTGATTAATAGTCATATTGTATATATTCATTTATATTTTTTCTTTAATTTCCTTAAAATCAACAAACTTCTAAGAGACAATGGGAATGGGTAAATAAAACAAACTTAATTCTTCATGTCAGATGAACTTTGTAAACAATCTAAAATGTATTATTGTGACATTTTTAAGTTTTGTCTTTGGGAAGGCAGAGACGTGGATGACACTGAAAAATGAGTGTTAATTAGCCATTTTATTGCTTGTATCTATCACTCATCTTGCTTCTTCCTTTTGCCTTATGCCTCTAGATCTCCTGCGTTTTCACTTTAGGGAAGTGTAAAACTACCCACAAAATAAAAAATTGGATCATCAAAGTTTTAACAATAGAGGTATCATAGGCTTGTTGAGTGAATGTGGGTTTTAATAGACAAACTAAGGTTTGAAGTATTGGCTCTCCCCTTTTCTGTGTCCTTGTGCAAATGATTTGACCTCTGAGTCTGTTTCCTTATAATGTAGTGTGGGAATTGGAGAACCCATTGAAAGAATTAAAGTGTCTGGCACACATTTGGTTCTTTAGCAATGGTGGCAGTTATAACCCTATGGCATAGACCAGAAGGGGGTGGCAAAACTAATCTTGTTTTGCACTCAAACACTCACAATTTCCTTTAGTGGGTTATCATTTAAATATTCTCTCTCCCCTCTTGATTCTGTTCCCTGTATCCCAAGGAATTAGTAGTTGGTAGCAGAAACTGCCTCTCTGTAGGACAGAAAGTGAGCCCATTCCCAAGGTTTCAGTGATTTATCTAGGACCACCAGCCCTCACCTTCAGACCTCAAAGGGTACACCCCCTGCCCAACTAACATTCAAGTTGCCTGTGTGAAGGAGTGATTTGTTGCGGCCTCTAACTGCTTCTTCTCTTCCTTCCTTTTTGTCATCCTGCAGTGTTCTGTGCCAAGGTCTTTGTGGCTAGGCTGCGCCAACCTGGTAGAGAGCATGTGCGCACTGAGTTGCCTGCAGAGCATGCCCAGTGTCAGATGTCTCCAGGTGCCTCTCTTCTTTCTTGTTGTAAATGTGTTTTTTACGTATGCCTTGAACATTTGTTGAAACTTGCAGTAGTGTGTTTAATCCAATGTTAAGTCTGCTAAATGTTCTGTGTAACCCTCTGCTTTCCTCCAGCCTGGGTGCCCCACACGGAGGTGTAAGGGCCCCACAAGAGAAGGGGCCCTTCTGAGCATGTGGGTCTTTGGCTGGGCCCTCTTATGCTCCTCTTTTCCTGCTCCTGCTTTTTATTCCCCCCACCCCACCCCTCCTTGAAGTTGTGATTCTTATGTTTAATAGTTGCGCATGAACCAAAAAAAAACTGACATTTTCCATTTGGCTACTTTTAACAGTTTTTTGTTGAGTTGGGAGGGCTTCATAATTAAAATGGTGATTTTTCTATTTTGGAACTCATCCTTCTGACTTGCTTTCTCTTCCTCCTTCAAAAAAGGAGTGGAAAGGGAATCATTAATGGTATGAAGCCTCAAATTGAAGTTTCTAAAGATCACAGCTTTATGCTGCCAATAACTGTCAGTATGGGTCACCTCCAAAGGCCAGATCTGACAACCTGTCCTAAGGGTCCGTCAACCCAGTTTTCCAGGCTGAGGCTGGCAGAGAATTCCACAGATAAAAGTATAACTTTGGGGGGATGGGGCTGGGGAGGAAATGCTCAGGGAAAAAAACTGTTAGTAAGAGCGCAGCTGGACTGACCTCACTTGTTGGGATGGACTCTGAGAGCCAAGGCAGAAAAGCATTGTGGCTTCATTGGGGAAGTTCTGTTTAGAGACAGCATGTATTTAATTAAGCATGGTTTTTGGTATTCAGCTCTATTGCTGCATAGCTCAGACTGATGTATCTCTAAATTCCTGGCATCCTGTTGAGGCTGCTCTGTTATAGAAAAACACTATACAATCAGGAAATGAGTTAGATATTTTTGATGGCCTGGGTGACTTTACTGTTCTCAAGGTTATCTTTCTATTTATGTTTACAGTCTTTAGAGGAGCTGGGGAGCCAGGAAAGAGGAAAATTTCCTTCATATTGGGATTGTGCATTTATTTACTTATTGGCAAACTTTCTTAGTAGCATTGGTGAGGTTATTGATTCAAATTGCTTTCTTTAAAAAATAGCACTGGAACCTGACTAGCAATTAATTTGAGAGTGAATTCAGTGTAGGATCCTGTTTTCTTCAATCTATATAAGGGGGTGGCACAACGTAAAGAGTCCAGAGGCTTGACATTTCAATGAGACTCCAGTGTAACATGTATTTTGTCTTTGGGAAAACAGCTTCCCTGCGTGTGATGTAACTTTTAACAGAAATGTTCTTGAAAAGACTTCATTGTATGTAATCTTGGTACTAAATAATGCCTGTTACCGTATAGTAATAGTGTACATCTTTGTCTCTGTTTTCTGAAAATGCTTACTTGAATATTATGGTTGCTTTTTAGTGGACTGATCCAAATTTCCCCCCCAGAAATATAAGGGAGAGAATTGTAGTTATAATGAGCAGGTTCTTTTATTGCTCTTGTTTTAAAACAGATTACCATTGGAAGACATCATTCACTGTATTTTAGTAATAGTAATTGTCTGGCGATAGCGAGAGTGGGAGGAAATGTTCCTACCTTATTAAAAATGGAAACCCACATGTGTTAGAAGTTGTTCTTTCATTCACCTGTCATGTGAAAATCCATTTGAAAGAAAAAATGTAAACTTTACCTTGGTTGGACCTTGAATGAAATAAGATGAAATGTTGAATGACATTCACTGACATGTGAATGGAGCAGCAAATACTATATTTGGAGGTGTATAGGAAATTTTGTTTACTTATATGGCTTTTATTTTCTGTAGTATGTAATTGAGAGTATGCAGCACAGTAAAATGAAATATGTACTTAGCTGATTGGAATCACTCTGCTTTGTTCCATTGGTGAATGGAAAGTAAACATGTATTAATGAACCTGGAGGACTTGATCTTCCTCTTTCCTTATTAGTTTTACATAGTATTTTAGCTCCAGTCTTCCTCTTGTCTACCTCCAGTCTCCAGACAGTGCTAAAATTTAGTGACTTATTTCGTTTGGACTTTTAAAGAATGCTTATTTTTCCTTTGCTACATTTTTGGTTTATCACAAAGATGAGTCTTGGTTGATACTGCACCCCACTCACTCATTCTTACACTCAAGACAGTGTAAACCCATCCCAGAAGAAAAGGAGTGGGCCACCACAAGAGAGCAGAGCCTGGTTGACTTGACTTTGGCTCAGGAGTTGTTTGAAAGAGCCTACTTAAAATTATCACAGAAAACGCATTAATGGTTGCAATTTTGCCCATTTAGCCTATTTGACTGAGTTAGTGTACCTTTTGAAAAATAGGAGAAAAGATAGTAATGCTGTAGTCCCTCTAGTTTATGCTTTGAAGAGGCAAAAAAAAAAAGCTAACAAAATCTTAAATATGTCACTCATTTACCTTAGTGAAATTGTTAAAAGATTAAAAATTACTACAACTGTAATTAATGCTTCAAATATTAGTTTTGTGATAACCCTCTGCTGTAGGTATTGTTACCCCAATAACAATACCTTTTTCTTTTTGAGCCTAGGTCTTGCTATTTTTGCCTGTGGAACCATAGGCTCACATTGCCTGGGGTACCACAGACTCAAGCTGTCCCCAGCCTCAGCTTCCCAGGTAGCTGGGATTACAGGCGTGTGCCACCACGCCCAGCTTTTTTTTTTTTTTTTTTTTTTGGGAACTAGGTCTTGCTATGTTGCCCTGGGCAGGACTTGAACCATGATCCCCAGTCCCAACTGCGCTCCATGGGCTGACACTTAACAGGCATGTGCCACCATGCCTGGCTACCCCTATTTTTTAGATGTAGAAACTGATCCTCAGATGTGATATGTATGATTGGACACAAGTTAATATTTACATAAAGGTAAACTGATGGAGCTGACATTTGAACTCCAGATTGCTGGACTTCAAAACTGGTTTTCTTTGCTCTGTGCTGGAATGCTACTGTTGCTGGAGTTTTCCAGCTTTTGTTTGTGAAAGCTTTACTGCTGTTATTTGGTGTATAGCTTGTATAGTCATTATTTATTGAGGAAAAAAATTACCAAATATTTAAGGGATTGGGAGGAATTGCATTCTCTTTTCTAAAATGAACCCTCTGAGGTTCTAGAATGACTTCTCACATTACATTCTTTGAATATTTACTGAACATAGTATAGAGGACCTGTACTTGTGCTGGGCATACAAAGATGAACAACAACTTGATTTCATGTTCTCTAGAGTCCCATTGTAGTAAGCAGGCATGTGAAAAAAATTCAGATTGAATCACAAGCGGAGTCTGCTCATATACATGTGTGTAAGATAAAACTCTGATATTTGTATATTTTTTCAGCTAAACATTTATGTGTATATTTTTTAATGTGAGCCAGTTTAAATGAGGGCTATCCTCAACCATTTTTAGAATTATTCAACTGGTCTATCTGGATGTCTTAAACCAAGCTAATTGCATCAATATCAGCTGGTTCAGGTATCCAGATTTAACCAGTTGATTGTTACGTAAGATAACCAGGAGTTTCAGACCTTGTAGAATATTTGCCAGAACTCCAAGACCATTACAGCACAGACTAATACCAGTGTTAATAATGGTGTCATGTATTTTTCACATTTCTATATTAGGTTCCAGGCTATGGGTTGACTCATATGGTTGTCTCTTTTCTCCTTTATGAAGACATTATCATGGCCTTTTTTGTATATGAAGTTACAGGGTTGAACTGACTTCCCTAGAGTTTACACATTTATTTCACTGACAGAGTTGGTTATGATCCTGGGTTGGCTAACTGCAAGACCAGTGCGCTAGTCACCATGCTGTGGTGACAGCAACCTGGCAACTCATTTTTAGGTTGAAACATTCCATTTTATTTTTAGTATTAAACGTTTCAAGTTAACACACTGAGAATGTAGCGGTTTGCTATAGTGGACTGGCATGTTTTGTTGGGAATGTCATTTACAAGCTTTCAGCTGAGGAGTTTTATCTATGGACTTTTTCAGAGTAAAACTGATTATTTGGAATGACAGTGAAGGACCATGTGGTCAGATGTTAGTTAGTGCCTGGAGTTAGTGTACTCACTCCTATGCAGATGGTGCTGGGCAGTAATTCATACAGCTGCTTGACAGCTGCCTTTATTGTTTCTTTTTCTTACTTTGAGTATGTGCACTGAGCTGTAGTGATTTGAGAACACTGCAGTCAAAACTTATCAGAGCTTCCCATACAGGATATTTTTTGGAGACGCCAGATAGCTTGCTAGAAAGAAGCCTGGGTCTGGCACATACAAGCTTCATTTCTAATTTCATGCCAGTTGCTTAGTAACTATAATACTAGGCAAGTTACGTTGCTTTCCCAATCCTCTGTTTCTTAATCCTTAAAAATGGGGGTATGTTTTAAGAAGTAAAAATGAAGGTATGTTTTGAGAAGTAGAAGAAGATAGCTGTTACCTCTTACTGATTACCTATTGTTGGGGGCAAGAGAATCTTTCTTTAGTTGCTTGCACCTTGTTCCCTATTAGGAAGAAGGAATCCCAGTCTGACAATTTTAGATTCCCAGGTAGAGTAAGAATGTAAGACTGTACTTGTGATGTGGCCCTTGTTGTCTGGTGTTCTGCTTTTTTTCCCAGCCTTTTCTTAGGTCAGACGTGGCTGTTCCACATCTCTTTCCTAAAGCATTTTGGGGGTGTATCATTTCATGTTTATTATCCTTCACAGGTTCATAATGTGAAGACTTGGAGTAACTTTTGGAAATGTTTAGTGTTAGTCTAATATTTTGTCAACTTTGAAAAATGTATTTTTCTCTTTATAAGAACATTTACAAAATAGAATTCACTGAGAAAAAAAATTATTGTTAATCTCACCCTTCACCATCTGGAGAGAACATTTGCTGCAATTTAAGCATTTTGTCCTACTCCTACCTTTCAGGCAGTGAGGGATCCATCAAATTGAGTAGGTTCTCTGTCTATTGTGAGAGTGGTATGGTTCAAATATCCCATGAATCTATCACTAGACTTGACCTTGAAGTCAGTAAAGGACTAAGGTAGTTCTAGTGTAATGCCTCCTCCTATTTCTTCGTCACCTGCCATTACCTGTTTTTATATGGCAGGGCTCTCAGATTTTATATGAAAAATTCTATGGAAATTTCTGCCTATGTTCAAAAATAAAAGGGATCCAATTCAACTCAACCTTGAAGAATTTTGAAAGTTAGGCTATTTTTTTTTTAAGGAGAATTTTAAGTGTTTTTCAGGAAATTTATAAATTAGACCACCTACTTTAAAATTAAATGATATAGGTAATGGGATGTGTTTCAGGTAATTTCTTTTTTTTTTAAAGAGTTATCCAATTTTTTTATTAATCATTTTATTTACATATTTTTATATGTATATATGTATAGGCTATTCTTAATTCAACTTTCTACTCCAATTTTTTTTCTGCCACATTTTAAAGCAAACATAAGATCACTGTTTTATGTCAGCATTTAAAACAATTTAATAAAGGTTCAAAGAATTAAAAATACTATAATTGGTACTGGAAGCTTGTAAAAGTAAGTGAAGTTTCCTTCAAATCCAGGTCTAACCAAGCTTCATTTAAAAGTTCCCTTTCCTTTTAGACAAAGGCTTAAAAAATACAAGTAGAACTCTACTGTTTTTCAGCGTTTTTAGTTAAAATGTTTTTCATTTCCTGTTGAAATTGGAGTCTCTATTTGAAGAAACTTTAGATTTCAGGGATTTTTGGTATCATAGTGTTGAGAGCTGAGCACAGAGTATAAGAAAGTACTACAAGAGAGATTGCTTAGCTATGGCAGCTATGGATTGACTGAAAGTAATGAACCAGACGATAATTTATTAGACAAAGAAAGGGGTATTTATAAAGAACAGAGCACAATTCACAGTGAATTTTAAAGGAAGGCAAATGGTGAGGGTGTAATAAAATTGGTTAACAGGTTAGCATATTGGTTTTTGTGAGGTAATTGGGGGCAGGGGGATCACAAATTGGTTGCTATCTTTTAAAGAAGTGTTTTCTTAGGTAAACATTGGAGGGATGGCAACACTATTACTCTTTACAGGTATACATGCCCATCTTGTCTCCAGTTTTCCGGGGACAGATAAGGTAGTAAAATGAGGTGTTCATCATTTCCCAGCATGAGCCCAGTCTGGTCTGTGATAGCGCCCAGCATCATAGCACTAATAATTTCATTGAACATGTTTTATTTGACTTACCTGACTATGTCAGTAGAATCAATCCTTGGAAGTACAGTTCATTGAAGAATAGCAGTATTGTATTGATAAAAGTATCTCTGTACCAAAAAATTATAATTTCTCCTTTTTGGTCTCCCTCCACTCTGTTCCCACAAATGTTAGCAGTTTATTGTTTAACATTGCATATTTGCCTTCTTTTTGTTAATGAGAGGATCTGTAACCCTACAATGGCAAGAAATCCCCCCTCATTTTTTTTTCTTTAAGGGAAAATAGACTCACCTTAGAAAAGCCACATTGCAGCTTCCTTTACTTTATTTACTTAACTTTATATCAGACTTTCCCCAGATTTTCCAGTTGCTTTCATTAATGATAAGTATGTAGTACACACAGATTTGGGATGGAAAGGGTAGAAAGAAGAGTGATTTATTTTATTTTTTGCTACAACATACATACAGAAAAGTATTTAAATCTTAAATGTTTTGTATCTCAGTGATTTGTCACAACTGGGCAGTGCTAGATTGTTTTCATGGAGGGTAGGACATTTTATAATCTAGCCATCACCATCGACTCTGAATATCATTTAAGGTTTACTTTGGAAATATTATTAAAGATAATCTATACTTGCTCAAAGTTAAGCCAGTAGTACAAAGTGACATAGTAACTTGTTGAGTTAAGGCTTTCTGCAATTCTTTTAAATCACTGCATAATATTCCATTCAGTATATATATATATATATATATATTACTGATTTTAAGAAACCTTTCTATGTAATATTATCCCTAAGTTTTGAAGCATTTTAAGCCTTTTTTTGTAGAACATTGTTGTCATTAATCTTTGTATACTTCTGTGGTAAAAAGAATATGCACATTAAAATATTAAGTTGCTAAATTATACTTTACCTAAATCAGTTTATACTTTTTTAAGTAGTGACTGAAAGATTCCATTTTCTTATGATCTAGATGTCATTGGATATTTTAATTTTGTATTTCCTTTCTATTTTGATGGGTGAAACGTACAAATGTAAAGTTCAGTGTACATTTATATGCTGGTGAAATAAGGTAAGTAGGTATATTTTTGGATTGGTCATTTTTATCATTTTTTTTCTGTCCACAGTATTTAATTGTTAATTTTTCAAGAGAAATTATCCTGAACCCAAATATTCATGTTTCATAGTTCAGGAACACAAGTCAGTACAAACTTCCTTTAAGTTAGGTCAAAGAAACACTTTGTTTCAGTATCATTTTACACTCTGAAAGATACCAGCCATCCATATGTTCTAAAAATCTTTCATGAATCCTCATTTCTGTAGAAATCTGTTTATGCCTTCTTTCCTGGTTCAGCCCATCAAACTTCCAGAAAGCTGCAACCCTCCAGGGATGACACAAATGCTCCAGCAGCATAAAAGCTCAGGTGCCTGGCCAGAAGGCCTCGCATCTGAGTTTTTGGCAAACCCCTGGAGGTCATTGGAGGCTACTCTCCCCACCAGGGAAACTTTTCCATACTAACAGGAAACGGGGAGTCACTTCTATTGTTTAATGAGGTACCGTTCATATATGGTTTTCATTTTTATAGACTTTTATTTTTTCAAAAATCTGATTTGTAGGGACTCTTCTTACATTTTAAATACAATAAACTGTTTTTTAGTGCACGTATTGGCCCCAGTTGTCCTTTGCCTTTTAGTTTTGTATATGCTGCTTTTTGTCTTGAACAAAATCTTGAAAGAAGTTTTTAACTTTTTTGGTAGTCATTCTTTTACTCTATCTCTTCAGTGGTTTATAACTTTATTTAAGTTTTTCAGTTTCTCTGATTTCTTTTGGTGTGTGCTGAGTGAGGCATCCACATTTTTTCTAAATTCTGTATACTGCTTACTAATCTAGCCTTTTCCTACTGATTTGAAATCATATGCTGATGCTTCAGTTCCTGTATCCAGTCATCTCAGTCAGAGAAGTCTCTTTCAAGCTTTTCTTTGCTTACCAAATATCAGTCATCAGTTCCTGAAACCTTTGTCAATATTGTGCTGTTAAGACATGTAATGCTAGTTTTTAGGGTTTTGTTTGTTTGTTTTTTAGACTAGGTCTTGCTATTTTTTTTTTTTTTTTTTTTTGCCTGTGGAACTGCAGGCTCTCATTGCCCGGGGTACCACAGACTCAAGCAATCCCCAGCCTCAGCTTCCCAGGTAGCTGGAATGACAGGCACACACCACCACGCCCAGCTATTTTTTTGGAACTAGGTCTCGCTATGGGTCCCTGGCGGGACTCAAACTGCGATCCCTAGCCCCGGCCGCTTCATAGGCTGAAGCTTACAAGCACGAGCCACCGTGCCTGGCCTTGTAATGCTAGTTTCATTAGTGTTGGTAGACCCCGAAAGTTCAGTGCTAACCAGAATGGCTCATCTTAATATTTTCCTAAAAGAGCGATTTTTTTTCTCTGCTCTTACTGTGATTTGAAATTTTTTTTAAAATCATTTTTCATGTCATATTTTCTAAAAATAGTAAGGAAGGTGGCCTAAGAATTTGAAGCTGCAGAAGAACGGCAAGTAAATTCATATTTTGGAGAAAGTTCTAATAATAGCACAGTGCCTGGCATAGGTTACTAGCCCTCAACAAGTCACATACATACATTTCCAATGGAAAAGAGCCTCAGTTATAGGAAAATTCACACTATATCATACTTTACTAACCATTTTCATTTATGGTTTTTAAAACAGTGCAGGATTGATAGCTTGAGACTAAGGAAAGGGTAAATGGTACTCAGACCACATTACAAAAATCTCTACTTTTTTTTAACATAAGAGATGTGATTTATCTCTTTCTAGAGATATATGTGTTATGTTGCTTACAAATACTGGATTTACTTATTTCTGTTGATTTATTTGTACACTGTAGAGAGGTATAGAAGAATTAACCTTTCAACCATAATATTGCTTCATTTTAGTATCCATTTTTTATTTTGTTCTCGAAAATTTATTTCTCTTTCTCTGTATGTTTGTAGTTTTTATATTGGTTCATCTTCTATGTAGTGGTTTGTAACTGATTTTTATCAGTAAGATTCATGTTAGTAAACTTTAGGTTAGGTCTGCAGTTTTAGTAACTGTAAAGCTGGGCACACCTTGATTTAATTAATTTCTTGTTAATAAGAAATTCAGGTTGTTTTGTTACAGGATTATGATTAATTCCTTATTATGTTATTTATTGGAAAAATTTGGAGTCAAAGGATGTGAACTATATTAAGACCTTGAAAATTTAGCCAAACTTTGACCAAGAAAATTATTTTAACTTATATCATCAGCAACACATGATTATAATAGAAATAAATGCCCAGTGTAGAAATTAGGAAACATGAGAAAGCCCAGAGACTAAATTAAAAATTGTCCTTTGTTTGCTTATTTGTTTTTTCCTTCAAGCAACACATTTTTCAATGTTCCTGTCATGTGCTAGGTATTACTGTTGGAACTGGGAATGTCGGAGTCCACAAAATAGACAAAAAGCTACTCTGTCTTGGAGTGTACACTTTAGTGGGAGGGAAAATGCAATAAATAAAATATTAGATTGATAACAAGTACTATGGAAAAAAGGGGGTGTTGGGTACTCCAAGACTTGGGGCTTTTCTGTATGAGATAAGTTATTAGAGCATTATGACCAGAAGAGTAATTTATCTGACTATTCTGGTAGCAGGGTTTTTGGGCTATTGTATTGTCAAGATAATAGAATGAAGAAAGAAAGCAGAGAAACCAGTAACTGTGCCATAGCCTGGGTTCTTTAGAGAAACAGAACCAGTATAGTCAGACGGACATTTTAGGGAATTGGCACGTGATGGTAGGAATGACAAATTTGAAATTTGTGAGACAGGTTAGCAGGCTGGAAACAGGCAGCTGTTGCAGTCTTAAGAGCGTTTGCTCTTAAGGCCTCCAATTTATTGGGTTAGAGCCACATACATTATGGAGAGTGATAACTTTACTCAAAGTTTACTGATTTTAAATATTAATCACATCTACAAAATACCTTCTCAGCAACATCTCAACTAGTGGCCAAACACTGAACACCATAGCGTCACCAAGTTGACTCATGAAATTAACATTTCAACTGGTGACTGAAAAGGCCAAACTTTGAATTTAGGAGTACAGAATTGAAACATAGGCAGTCATAACCAAACGAAGAAAGAAAAGATGGAGTGTGACATTAGTGAAAATTATGTCAATCTTGTCAAGCCAATATCCATTATATTTCTGATATTTCACAGGTATTTTAAGTCAGACATAATTTGGGCCTTGGAGTCCATGGAATGGTTCAAAGATAAAAATAGATTACATCTGTATTTTCAATAATGAAATGTTTGCGATGATATTTCACAAAGAATCATTCCGTATATAGATCTTTTTTGGTAGAAGAATCATAAGCATGCAGAGAACTCAATGTTAATGAGGACATATATAGCAGATAAATTATTAAGTTTTCCATAGTCTATCTTTATCTTCTGCACTTTATAATCTTGGTGCTATTTAAATCTGTTTCACACCAGAGAAAATTGATAACTCAGATAGAAAGCTTGAGACTTGCTAAGAACACATAATTCAGTAAGTGACAAAGCCAGGATTTAAACTTAGTCACTCTAATTCCATAAACCTTACTCTCTCTTAATGTAGAAAGTGTTTTCATAGAGATTAACTGTATTTTAAGTGGTAAATAGAATTTTCTATATCTTAGGTAGATATAGAATTTTTTCTATATCTTAGGTAGATATAGAATTTTCTATATCAGTCAGAATGCTATCTATATTAGTGTACTAGTGGTTCACATGATCAAATGTCTCTTTTTTAGAGGTCTTTTCTTACCATCCAATCTAAAATAACCTCTTGTTTTTCGTTCTGTTCCTTCACCTGCTTTATTTTGTCTTCACAGCACTTAACACTTACTGAAATTATGTTCTGTGTTTGTTTATTTTACTCCTCTCTGTTGTCTTTCTCCCTGGCTAGCATTCAGATTCCATGAGAAAAGGAGTCATGTCTCACTCATTTATCAGTAGAGTAGTTCCTGAATCATCATAATAAACTGGAAGGAATAGCTTCCATCCCTAAGAGTTCATATGGTCTGTTAATATTTGCTGTCATGCCCAGAACTACTTTGGACTTAGTTCCATGGGTACTTCATATGAATTTAAAAAATCAGAAAATTAATTTTTCTTTGAAGGTTAATTTGTGGGGTTTTTTTGCTTAAAAATGTTCTTTTACTGATTATAAAAGTAGTAAATGCATATTGATTGTCGGGATATGTTGGGATAAAAGTAGAAAGAAAAACGAGAAATAATTATCAATTACCAAGTGTCATTCTTGATATTTTGGCAAATTTTCTTCCAGTTTTTACTCTTTGCATAAGTTTTACATAATTGAGAATATAACTTTATATGCCTTGTTTTACTTTTTAAGTTTCGTATACTTATTCAGGGTAATTGTGTAAATATTTTCCTTTTACTTAAAACTTCTAATAGTATACTTTGAAATTATTATATATAATTTTTCATGAACATCCCCCAAAATGCATCATTTTTCTTTGAATGAAAAAAGAAAATAAATCACCATCTCTATACATAGCTCTTTGCCATCACTTTTAATTACTTAGGGTGAATTTCTAGGAGTTGCACTGTGTCTATGTTGTCAAATTGTTTCCCAGAGTTTTTGCATCTCATTGTGTCCTCACTAGCATTGAATATTATTATCTTAGAAAACTTTTTTTTCCCCTTTTTCTTTATTTATATATAAATTTCACAACTTTGTAATCTCAAGGGTTTGCCTCCCTCCCCTCCCCTCCCTTCCCCCCCTTTCCCTCCTCTTCATAGTTGTGCGCTTCATTTTGGTGCTTCGCTTGTTTTGACTATCTTAGAAAACTTTTAACAAAGTCTGCATGACATGATTTAGTGGTAAAATTTGCAGGTCTTTTGACAAATGGAAGTTTGTGCAATATCAGCAATTTGAATATATGCTCACTTATCTTACAGCATGCTTACTAAAAGATCTAGTACTCCTGGATATGCTTGGTCAAGAAAACTGCAGAGATACTTTTCTATGTAACAGCTATGCAAACTTATGCCTTGCTGTTGAAAATGCTTAGGTGACTGGGCCTGGTGTTGCACGCCTATAAGCAGCTGCTTATGGAGTTGTGCCTGGGACTGGGGATCACGGTTCGAGACCCACCTGGGCAATATAGTGAGGCCTAGCCCCCAAAATAGCTGGACGTGGTGGCGCACACCTGTAATTCCATCTATCTGGGAAGCTGAGACTGGGGATTGCTTTAGTCTGTGGTACCACGGACAACATGAGCCTGCAGTTCCACGGGCAAAAATAGCGAAACCTAGTCTCAAAAACAGAAAAAGAAAAGAAAATGCCTAGGTGATATGATTCTAGTTCAAAATTGAGGTCATTCCACTAAAATGATATTTTTCAGAAAGTAGCTAAGAAAACACACACTCACTTATACATTCTAGGTACATTTTATATACTCTGTGCATCATGCACCATGTTATGGTATGGTAATACAAACAACCAGTAACCAGTCTTTATGCGTGGAGTCATATAAAGACTCCACCCAACTTAAGGAAGGTGCTTTCCACTTTCTCAGCCCTGTAGAAAATTAGGAGTCACTTTCTGGAGTTCTTTTTTTGTTTTTATTGTTTTTTGTTTTTTTTTGAGACTAGGTCTCACTATTTTTGCCTGTGGAACCGCAGGCTCTCGTTGCCCGGGGTACCACAGACTCAAGCCATCCCCAGCCTCAGCTTCCCAGGTAGCTGAGATTACAGGCGTGCGCCACCACACCCAGCTATTTTTTGGAACTAGGTCTTGCTACGGGCCCCAGGCGGGACTTGAACCGTGATCCCTAGCCCTGGCTGCTTCATACGTTGAAGCTTACAGGCACGAACCACCGTGCCCAGCCTTTCTGGAGTTCTTAACTAAATTTCTTCTGTATCCTCCTAGTCATTTAATTTGAACTAAAAGACAGCTGTTAATTCCTTCATCTATAACACAATAAAAAAAGGAGAAATTAAGCATGGTAACTTAGAGTATTAGAGTATGGTAACTTAAAAGAGCTATGTTGCCTAATTATTTTCAAAGACTTTGCCAAAAGAAACAGTTCCAGGAAAGGGATGGAATTGATAAATCCTGATTGTTGAGTAATAGTGACTTGGGGAAGACATATGATCCTGTAGTGTTCTTAGTCACGACCAGTTTGAAATATTTTACTTAAGGTCATTTGGCAGTGGTTGCGAAAAAGGGTTAAAAAAAAAAATCTCAGCACATTTTTTGCCCTGAGGATGTGATCCCACAATTTGAAGTTAATACTATTAAGTAGTCATTGAAAGATTTTTTAATTTCTTTTGAGACAGTCTCAAGCAATGCAAATATAATATAAAAACTTTGTTTGAAGGTAAAGCTCTCCGAATGGTTTGTCATGCTATAATACTTTACCATGTATTTTTGACAAAGGGGAATACCTATGTAATCATGACATAGTAATCTAATCAGTACATTTACACTGAACATTATAGTCCTCAGCCTCTTTTTGTTTCAAGGGTTCCAGTAATACCCTTGGTAGCAGAGGTTTCCATCCACTTCAGAACAAAATGTTACCTTTGCTTGTCATACTTCTTCAGTCTTTCAATTCAGAACAGTTTCTCGGCTTGTCATACTTCTTCAGTCTTTCAATTCAGAACAGTTTCTCGGTCTCTGCTGGGTTTTTGTGAATCTGACACTTTGGAAGATTACAGGTCACAGATATTTTGTATCTGTGTACTGACACAGGTCTGTTGGTTTGGGCTTGTGTGTTTCTGTTTGATTATATTTAGGCTATGTATCTTTGATAGGAATATCAGAAAAGTGATACTATGTTCTCATTGTTTCCTATTAGGTGATGCATGATTTCGAGATGGTGAACACCTTGATTACTTGGGTAGGGTTGTGTCTGGCAGCTTTCTTCACTGTTACTGTGAAGTTATCCTTTTTCCCTTGTAATTATTTTGTGGAGAAGTATGGTAAACAGTCTCTTCATTAGGATTTCAGCTAATTAATTTATTATATCAGTATAGACTCATGGTTTCCTGTTTAATTAAATGAGATATAATCTATTATTATTTATTTGATAGATTGTTCAATGTTCTTTTGAAAACTGGCTTCTGTATCCTTTTGATCCTTCCTCATGATTTTTTTAAGTACTTCCTTATTTTATTCTGTAGCAGAAGTGTTTCAGTCTGATCTTCTATTTTCCTATACTTAGCCCTGGAGCCAGTCAACTCTTCAAGAAACCCTGCTTCTAGACCCTCTCTGCCAGTCTTACAAGGTAATACCTATGTGTGTATGTGTGTATAATTTCATTTCTCTAAAAAAAAAAAAAAAAACCTGTATATAAAAAACAATGAGTTCACAATTCCATTCTAGTCCATTCTCACAGATTTTACTCTAGCTTTCTACAAGGTAATCCTTTTCATGTTCATAATTCCCTTCCCTACTAGTGAGAAACCTTACTCTTATTTTCTGTAATATATTTACTTACATGCTCAGTTCTGGAATACATAGTAGTTTTAGGATTGCTTTTCTAGATTACTGAAAACAAAATGTACTAACTGTATAGACTCTTTATAATTAAGAAGTCTTTTGTTTGTGGTTATATATTCCAACTGCCGTGATTGAGTCTCTTAGGTTAGCCTTTTGCCCATGCATAAATGTGATTGTTATTAATTTGAGATATATTCAAGCTCATTTATTTCTGATGATATTCTGCTTTGTCTTCATCTTTGTTGGTTTTATATTTTGACTGTGTGTGTGTGTGTGTGTACCATGGCATGTAATATAGTTCTCTTAAGAGTCGAAACATTACTAAACGGTATAGTCATCCTTCCTATCCTATTCACGTATTTCCCCATTCTTTCCATCCTGTTCCCCACTGGGTAACTAATGCCATTCATTTCTGATTTATTCGTCCTGAATATCTTAAACACCAGTGCACAGGTACATGTATATTTGTATGTAGTTACTCTATTGCACTTTACTTTTTTCTGCATAAACTGTGCCCTAGAAATATATCAGTTCGTAGATATTTTCCTTGTTCCTGCTTATAACTATGGCAGCACTCCATCGTGTTGTTATAGTTTGCTCAACCAGTACCTTGTCTGAGCATGTAGGTTATTTCTGTTTCTTTTGAAATTATGAACAGTGCTCTCATGGTTAGCTTTGTGCATATGTATTTTCATATTAAAATTATAGTGTATTTTCAGAGAAAATTACTAGAAGTATGATTGCTGATTGAAAGATAAATGCAGGTTCAGAAGTAATAGTGAAACATAGTACAATTCTGCTTTTCTTCTTAGATATTGCAAAATTCTTCTCCAGAAAGGTTGTATAATTTGCTGTCCCACAGAAATATAGGAGAATGCCTGTGTTCTCAGTGTTCCACTGATCAAGTATGTTGTCATACTTCTGAATATTTGCCAGTATGTTAAATGAAAAACATGTAACTTTAGTTTGCATCTCTTTATTTATGAGTAAGTCGGAACACCTTACTTTTATTTCTTTCAAAAGTTCATGTCTTAACCCTGTTTTCCTCTTAGGCTACTGGTAATTTTCACAACCCTCAATTTAAAGAAAATGTTCAAAAGAAAATCTTTATAATTTAAATTTTAAAAAATCTGTGATACATGTTGCAAATATCTTTTGCATGTTCTAAAAAAATACTACCTAGCAGAAGTTTAAAATTTTTATCTATTTAAATTTTCCTTTTATGTGAATTTTAGTTAAATTACGTTTCCCTACACGCAGGTGTTAAAGAAATTTAAACATATTTTCTTCTATGACTTGTCATTGGAAGTCATTCTTTAAATTTATATTACTGATATGTTTGGGATCTATTCACATGTATTCAGTTAAGAATGGGCAAAATTCTCTCTGTCTCCAAATAGCCAGCAGTTGTCCTAGTACTATTTACTAAAAGTTCCCCAGTGACTTGAGATACCACTTTTATTATGTACTATATTTCTGTTTGCATTTGGGTCTATTTCTGAACATTATAATTCATTAGAAAAGAATTTGACAAACTATAGCTCATTTGCCATACCTAGCCCCATTTTTGTAAAGAATGTTATATTGGAATACATTGACTCATTTGTTTAGTTATTGTTTAAGGCTCTCTTTTTTTTTTAATCACAGCAGAAGTGTTGAGTACATTGTGCAGAAACTGTGAGGACTGCAAAACTTAAAATATTTGTTATCTGATTTACAGATAATGCCTCTACACTGAAATATGTGCATTCATAGGCCGTCAAAGCATCTCGTTCTTAATTGCAACAACTTACAGTGTATTTTAATGCCTGCAGGACATCACCTTCATAACTTCTCTTTTTCTGATTTTTTTAGTATTGTTTGTTTTTCCATATGAACTTGAATATCAACTTGCCTGTTTTTGTAAGGACTTTTTTGTGAGATTTTAGATGTGTATTCAGGTTATAAATTACAGTGAATGGTAATCTGTATTATGTAGAGTGGTTTTATGCACAAGCAGTTTATGAAGAGTAGAGAAACTTATCCAAGAACTAATGTGCAAAAATGTATAGATCAACATGAATTCATGAAGGGATTGTACCAAATTTTCAGAGGATGTACGCTGATCAGAAGCTTCATAATTGTTCCATCGTTTTGATTTTCAGGGAAAGTTTTTTTCTCTCTATGGGAGTTACTCTTTCTTTTTTTTTTTTTATTTTTAAAAACTTTTTTGTGGAAGAAAGCAAGTTACATACAGATCAATATACATACTGATCTGTATACCATATACCATAATTACAAAATTATAACTATGCAAAATAATATATTATTTACTGATGTGTGATTTAAAAGTTTTAAATACCACAGGAATGACAAACATCAAATCCAGTGTACTGATTATTATTTCTGGTAATGTATAATGGGGACTAGGATAGAAGAGATATCTACAGAGAATGTCAACTATCTCTGATGGCTGGTTTTTTTTTAATAAAATTTTTTAAATTTTGCACATATATATATGCATATTTATATTTATATTACATTATTGTGTACCCAGGGCTTTCCCATTTCCCTAAAACCTGTTAACCATCCTACTCTTTTGTGCCCTTCACCTCCCCCTCCTTCCCCCTCCTCTTCTCTCACTCCATTGTTCAGTTCCATTGGTTGTTTCTAATTTTTCTTATTCGTTTCTTTGCTTTTCCCTATATCCATCATATAAGTGAGACCATCCTGTATTTCTCTTTTTCTTTTTGGCTTATTTCTGCTAATATGAGTCCTTCTAGTTCCATCCATGTTGCTGCAAATGACATATGTTTGTCCTCCTTGATTGATGCATAGTATTCCATCATGTACATATACCACATTTTTTTCAGCCAATCATCGGTTTTGGGGCATTTGGTTTGTTTCCAAATCTTGGCAATTGTAAACAGAGCTGCAATAAGCATGCACATACAGGTGTCCTTTTGAATTAGTGTTTTCATGTTCTCTGGGTACATTCCCAGTAGTGGGATTGCTGGATACAATGGTAAGTCCATTTTCAATTGTTTGAGAGTTCTCCACACAGTCTGCCATAGTGGCTGGAACAGTTTGCACTCCCACCAGCAGTGCAAGAGAGTTCTTTTTCTCCACATTCGTGCCAAAACTTGTTACTGTCCTTTTATTTATACGGGCCTTTTATTTATACTGGTGTAAGATGGTATCTCAGTGTGGTTTTAATTTGCATTTCCCTGATTATTAGTGATGTGGAGCATTCTATCATACGCCTTTTAGCCATCTGTATCTCCTCTTTGGTGAAGTGTCTTTTTAGTTCTCTTCATTTTTTGACTGGGTTTTTTGCTTTGTTTTTGTTGAATTGTAGGAGTTCTTGGTGGATCTTTGTTATCAGACTCTTGTCACTTGTCTGGAGGGCAAAAATGTTTCACCCATTCAGTTGGATTTCTTTTGTTTTGTTTATTGTCTCTTTTGCTGTACAGAAACTTTTTAGTTGGATATAGTCCCAGCTATATGTTTTCCTTCATTTTTTTTGCCAGCCATGGTTGTTTCCCAAAATGAATTTCTGAGGTGAAATTCATGAAGGGTTTTGCCCAGGTTTTCCCTTATGTATTTTATGGTTGCAGGTCTTACTTCCAAGTCCTTTATCCATTTTGAGTTGATTTTCGTACAAGGTGTGAGGGTGTTGTCGTGGTCCATTAAAAAAATTTTTTTTGGCATGTCTTGATCCAGTTTTCCCAGCATCATTTACTGAGGAGGCTATCCTTGTTCCAGAGTATGTTTTTTGCCCCTTTGTCAAAGATTAGTTGACCATATATGTGTGGTTTTATTTTTGGGTATTCAGTTCTGATCCATTGGTCTGTTTGTTTTTGTACCAGTACTGTGCTGTTTTAAGTATTACAGCTTTGTAGTATAGTTTGAAGTCTGGTAGTTCTTCCATCTTTGGATTAGAGATCTGATTTTTCTCTTTAATGTTTCTTTTTGAACTAATATATAATCACTTTTCATAAAGTTTTCCTGTGTGCTTGAAGAACAGGTGTAAAATGTGATACCTGTAAGATTTGCCAACTTGAATATTTTTTTTTAGCTATCTTTTTCCTCATGATCTGCCTTGTACTTTGTATAGAGTGTTAGTCTTTTTAATCCTTGTCTCTGGATATTTCTTAGATAGTAAGACTTGTCTTTTTGTTCTATCTTTTAACTTTAAAATGTGTCCAGCTTCACAATGCATTAGCAAGTTGATCAGTCTTTAATGGGATCTTAACTTCCACCTATTGCCTGGGACTTTACTCTTCCAGAGCCTTCCTTCCAATTTTTGAGTTAATTTTTACTTTGTCAGAATATTTGTCATAATCTCTACTTCTTAATATTTCTTTTATTTCCAGATCTGAAATTAATTATTTTAAATGTTTACCAATTTTTGCTAAAATTTTTAATCCATCTCTTGGTTACCCATGATGGGGTTGTGAATATATAATTACTTTACTTGTTACTTGTTTAAAATTATTTTCCTATTGTATGACTTTTGGAAAATGCTGTTCCATTGATGCTTTCCTTGGTACATTGTTTGCTTTTTGGGAGACATATTGTTTATAAGATGTGTGATGCCAGTCTAATTAATGCTTCTTTTATCTTCAAAGATTAATATTTTTCTAGATCAATTATACAACTTAATTAGATTTTAGTATATTTACAGAGTTGTGTAACCATTAATCACAATCCATTTAGACTTTCCTGTCACCCCCAAATGACACCCATATAGCTATCATTCCCCATTTTTCCTCATTTAGCCCTAGGTAATCGATTGAATTATAATTTTATTTGTTTGTTTGTTTGTTTGTTTGTTTGTTTGTTTATGAGACTACGTCTCGCTGTGTTGCCCAGGGTAGTCCCGATACGGGATCATATCTGGATAGTCCAGATCCCAGATTGGATCTGGTATCCCACCAACTCAGGTAAAACCCAGCCTCAGCCTCCCAAGTAGCTAGATTAAAGACGAGTGCCACCACAGCCAGCTATTTTTTTGAGACTAGGTCTTGCTAGCCTGGGACGGGTCTTGAACCCGCAGACTCGAGCGATTCCTAGCCTCAGCTTCCCTTCCTAGACTGGTATTAAAGGCACATGCCACCGTACCCGTCTAAATTATAGTTTTTAATGTCATTTGTTTTATTGTCTTGTGTATATTTCTTTAGAAACTCCAATTCTACTCAGTTTGATATTCTTTATCATTCATTTCAACTACTTTTCTATAATAAAAAATATTTTATTAGTTTTTTCTCCTGCTTTTTTTCAATGCCTCTTATTACATTTGTTCATTTGACCATGTGATTTTTAGGTATTGCAGTTTGGTCTCATTTTTGTTTAAAAAATCCAAGATTTTGGTACATTGTGTTCTAATTTTTAAATTTGATTCAAGGCATTTTTTAAAAATAGCACCAGATGCATGTTTACACATGTTTAAATCAGTTTGGAGTAACTTTTCAATCAGATTCCTTAAGAGCATATGTGCCGTATGGTATTTAGGCATATATAGGAGGTAATAAGTTTACTTCTTTTATGCATAATTATAATAGTAGAATATATGTATTATCCTTAAGAAATTTAAGAAAATAGGTTCAGAACTTATTCTCGTAATGAAACAGGGTAAAAAAGAGACTTTCTGTCTTTACTTAACTGTTTACCCCTATCTGCTTGCTTCTTTCTCCAAAGCAGGCTACAAGCAGTTCCTTTACCTTTAACCTTAACTGGATACAGCTATCTGCCTGCTTCTCTCTCCAAAGCAGGCTACACACTCTTCATTAGAGCACCTTTACCATTGATATGCAAAAGCCAGCCAACTGCTCTCAGCTCCAAAAACTGCAGAAAAGAAAAACTTTAAAACACAGTTTAAACTTTCCACTCGTGGGTTCTTACCACCATCCCCAGCCTTCTCAACCAAAATACCAAACCAATGTAAGACTATCAGTGCAGTGCAGACTAATTTATTTCTAACAAAGTGATTTC
>PVHY01020718.1:0-25548 GCA_004024945.1 Uropsilus gracilis
GGCACTGGCGCTTTTGGGCTTGGGGACAACCAGAAGTAGTCTCTTTGCTGGTGGGGCAGCTCACCTGTGGGAACCTCCCCCCGCCACAGATTCAGGCTACCTTTCCCCTCTGGGATGAACTTCCCGCGGCCACACTCCTGCTTCAGCGACTCAGTCCACCCATGCCCTAACTCCGACTGCACTCTTATATATCTTTCTGTGACTTCTCTGTAATTTGATGTTTATCGATGAAATCTATGTTTTACACTTCATGGGGTAGAAAAGTATACAAGTCGATATCACCCACAGATGTTAAGTCAATATTCCCCACTTGTTATTAACCCTTTTTAAATTCAAATTCCTGCTGATTTAGGCCATTCAACACATAAGGTAGTGTTTTCAGGGAGAAACCACTTGAATTCAATCAGACTCCAAAGGGTGCGGTACATATCTATCTGAGACTTCGCTTTACTTTGATGATCATAAATGAAATCTCTACATTTTTCACTTCATGGGGTAGAAAAGGAAATAAATCCATATCACCCACAGATTTTAAGTCATGATTTCTCCCACTTGTTATTAACACTTTTTTGATTCAAATTCCTGCTGATTTAGGCCTTTTAGGCCAACAAGCAGTGTTTTCAGCCAGAAACCTCCTGAATTCAATCAGAATCCAAAGGGTGCAGTATATATCTTTCTGTGAGTTCTCTCAACTTTGGTGATCATAGATGAAATCTATGTTTTATAATTAATGGGCTATAAAATGATATAAGTCCATATCACCCACAGATATTAAGTGAATATTCTCCCACTTGTTATTAACACTTTTTTTAATTTAAATTCCTGCTGAATTAGGCCATTCAACACATAAGGCAATGTTTTCAGGGAGAAACCTCCTGAATTCAATCAGACTCCAAAGGGTGCTGTATATATCATTCTGTGAGTCCTCTGTACTTTGGTATTCATAGATGAAATCTTTGTTTTACACTTCGTGGGGTAAAAAATGATCTAAGTACATATTACCCACAGATCTTAAGTCATGATTTCTCCACTTGTTATTAACATTTTTTTCATTCAAATTCCTGCTGATTTTGGCCTCTCAGGCCAACAGCAAGTATTTTCAGCAAGAAACCTCATGAATTCTATCTGACTCCAAAAGGTGCAGTACATATATTTTTGTGACTTCTCTGTACTTTGATGTTCATAGATTAACTCTAAATTTTGCTCTTCATAGAGAAGAAAAGGTTATGTCCATATCACCCACAGATATTAAGTCGTGATTTCTCCCACTTGTTATTAATCCATTTTTCATTCAAATTCTTGCTGATTTAGGCCTTTCAGGCCGACAGGCAGTTTTTTCAGTGAGAAACCTGCTGAATTCAATCAGACTCCAAAGGGTGCAGTATATATCTTTATGTTATTTCTCAGTATTTGATGATCTAGATGAAATCTCTCTATGTTTTACACTTCATGGGGTAGAAAGGATATAAGTTCCAATCATGCACAGATTTTAAGTCATGAGTTCTTGCAATTGTTATTAACCTTTTTTTTCAAATTCCTGCTGATTTAGGCCTTTTAGGCCAACAGTCAGTATTTTTAGCAAGAAAACTCCTGAATTCAATCACCCTCCAAAGGTGCAGTATATATCTTTCCGTGACTTCTCTGTACTTTGGTGATCATATATGAAATCAAAGTTGTACACTTTATGGGGTAGAAAATGATCAAAGTTCATATCACCCACATATATTAAGTCATGATTTCTCCTACTTATTATTAGCTGTTATTTCATTCAAATTGCTGCTGATTTAGGCCTTTCAGGCAAACAGGAAGTGTTTTCAGAGGAAACCTCCTGAATTCAATCAGACTCCGAAGGGTGCAGTATTTATCGCTCTGTTACTTATCTGTATTTCATGATCATAAATGAAATCTATATTTTGCACTTCATGGATTATAAAAGTATATAAGTCCATATCACCCACAGATATTAAGTCATGATTTCTCAAACTTTTTATTAACGAATTTTTCAGTAAAATTCTGCTCATTTAGGCCTTTAAGGCCAAAAGTCAGATTTTCAGGGAGAAACATCCTGAATTCAATCAGACTACAAAGGGTACAGTATATATCTTTCTGTGACTTCTCTTTAATTTGTTGATCACAGATGAAACCTCTCTATGTCTTACCCTTCATGGGGTAGAATAGGATATAAGTCCATATCACCCACAGATCTTCAGTCATGATTTCTTGCTCTTGTTATTCATCTTTTTTTCAGTCAAAATCCTGCTGATTTAGTTCTTTCAGGCAAACAGGCAGTGTTTTTAGCGAGAAACCTCCTGAATTAAATCAGACTGGAAAGGATACAGTATATTTATTTCTGTGACTTCTCTGTACTTTGATGTTTATAGATGAAATCTCTCTATGTTTTACACTTCATGGGGTAGAAAAGTATATCAGTCCATAATACCCACATTCTACAGTCATGATTTCTTGACCTTGTTTTAACCCTTTTTTCATTCAAATTCCTACTGATTTATGGCTTTCAGGCCAACAGGTGGTGTTTTCATCCAGAAAACTCCTGAATTCAATCAGACTCCAAAGGGTGCAGTTTTTATCTTTATGTGATTTCTCAGTATTTGATGATCTAGATGAAATCTCTCTCTGTTTTGCACTTCATGGGATAGAAGGATATAAGTCCATATCACCAAAGGATCTTCAGTCATGATTTTGTACCCTTGTTATTAAACATTTTTTCTTTCAAATTCCTGCTGATTTAACTTTCAGGGCAAAAGGCAGTGTTTTCAGCATTAAACCTCCTGAATTCAATCAGAATTAAAGGGTTCATTATATATCTTTCTGGATATTCTCTGTACTTTGATGTTATAGATGTAATCTCTCTATGTTTTACACTTTATATCCTTAGAAAATATATAAATCCATAACACCCACAATACTTCAGAGAAGATTTCTTGCCATTGTTATTAACAATTTTTTTCATTCAAATTCCTGCTGATATAGAACTTTAAGGCCAACAGGTATTTTTTCATCGATATACCTCCTGAATTCAATCAGACTGCAAAGGGTGCAGTATATATCTTCTGTGACTTCTCTACACTATGATGTTTATAGTTGAAATATCTCTATGTTTTATATTTCATGGGGTAGAAAAGAACATAAGTCCATATCACCCAAGATTGTAAGTCATGATTTCTCCCACTTGTTATTAACGCTTTCTTCATTCAAATTCCTGCTGATATAGGCCTTTCAGCCAAGAGGCAGTGTTTTCATCGAGAAAACGCCTGAATTCAATCAGATTCCAGGGGTGCAGTGTATATCTTTCTCTGACTTTTCTGTACTTTGATGATCATAGATGAATCTATGTTTTGCACTTCATGGAGTAGAAAATTATGTAAGTCCATATCACCCACACATCTTAAGTCATGATTTCTCCGACTTGTTATTAACACTTTTTTCATTAAAATCCTGCTCTTTTAGGCATTTCAGGCCAACAGGCAATTTTTCAGGGAGAAACCTGCTGAATTCACTCAGACTACAAAGGGTGCAGTATATATATCTTTTTGTGATTTCTCAGTATTTGATGATCATAGATGAAATCTCTCTATGTATTACAATTCATGGGGTAGCAAGTATCTAAATGCATATCACCCACAGATATTAGTTATGATATCTCCCACTGGATATTAACCCTATTTTCATTCAAATTCCTGTTTATTTTGGCCTTTCAGGTCAACAAGCAGTGTTTTCAGAGAGAAACCTCCTGAATTCAATCAGACACCAAATGGTGCAGCTTATATCTTTATGTGACTTCACTGTTATTTGATGTTTATAGATGAAATCTCTCTATGTTTTAAACTTCATGTGGTAGAAAAGGATATAAGTCCATATCACCCACTGATCTTCAGTCATGATTTCTTGTCATTGTTATTAACCATTTTTTCATTCAAATTCCTGCTGATTTCGGCCTTTCAGGCCAACAGGCAGTGTTTTCATGGAGAAACCTTCTGAATTCAATCAGACTACAAAGGGTGCAGTATATATCTTTCTGTGAGTACTCTGCACTTTGGTGATCATAGATGAAATCTATGTTTTACATTTCTTGGGGTAGAAAAAGATCTAAGTTCATATCACCCACAGATCTTAAGTCATGATTTCTATTTCTTGTTTATAACCATTTTTTCATTCAAATTCCTGCTAATTTTAGATTTTCAGGCCAACAGGCAGTGTTTTCAGTGAGAAACGTCCTGAATTCTATCAGACACCAAAGGGTGCTATATATATATATATATATATATATATATATATATATATATATATATATATATATATTTCTGTGAATTCTCTGTACTTTGATGATCATAGATGAAATCTATGTTTGGCACTTCATGGAGTAGACAAGGATATAAGTCCATATTACCTACAGATATTCAGTCATGATTTCTTGCCCTTGTTATTAACCCTTGTCTCATTCAAATTCCTGCTGATTTAAGCCTTTCAGGCCAAAAGCCAGTGTTTTCAGCAGAAACCTCCTGAGTTCAATCAGAATTAAAGGGTACATTATATATCTTCCTGAAACTTCTCTGTTCTTTGATGATCATAGATGAAATCTTGTTTTCACTATATGTGGTAGAAAAGGATATAAGCCCATATCACCCACAGATCTTAAGTCATGATTTCTCCCACTTGATATTAATATTTTTTCATTGAAATTCCTGCTGATTTAGGCTTTTGATTCCAACAGGCAGTGTTTTCAACAAGAAACCTTCTGAATTCAATCAGACTCCAAGGTCACAATACATACCTTTATGTGACTTCTCTGTACTTTGATGATCCTAGATGAAATCTCTCTATGTTTTGCACTTCATGAGGGAGAAAAGGATATAAGTCCAAATCACCCACAGATCTTGAGTCATGATTTTTCCCACTTGTTATTAACAATTTTTTCATTCAAAATCTTCCTGATTTTGGCCTTTCAGACCAACAGGCAGTGTTTTCAGCGAGAAACCTCCTGAATTCAATCAGAATCGAAAGGGTGCATTAAATATCTTTCTGTGACTTCTCTGATCTTTGATGATCATAGATGAAATCTTGTTTTCACAATATTGGGAAGAAAAGGATATAAGTCCATATCACCCACAGATACTAGTCATGATTTCTCCCACTTGCCATTAACACTTTTTTCATTCAAATTCCTGCTGATTTATGCCTTTCAGGTCATAAGGCAGTGTTTTCAGCGAGAAACCTTATGAATTCATTCAGACTCCAAAGGGTGCAGTACATATCTTTATGTGTCTTCTCCGTACTTTGATGATCTTAGATGAAATATCTCTATGTTTTAAACTTCATGGGGTAGAAAAGGATATAAGTCCATATCACCAAGAGATCTTCAGTCATGATTTCCTGCCATTGTTACGAACTCTTTATTATTGAAATTTCTGCTGAAATAGGCCTTTCAGGCCAACAGGCAGTGTTTTCAGGGAGAAACCAATGAATTAATCAGACTCCAAAGGGTGCAGTGTATATCATTATGTGACTTCTCCTTATTTGATGATCATAGATGAAATCTCTGTATGTTTTACACTTCATGGGGTAGTTAAAGAAATAAGTCCATATAACCCACAGATCTTAAGTCATGATTTCTCCCACTTGTTATTAACCTTTTTTTCATTCAAATTCCTGCTGATTTAGGCCTTTCAGGACATAAGGCAGATTTTCAGGGGGAAATCTCCTGAATTCAATCAGAACAAAAAAGGTGCAGTATACATCTTTCTGTGACTTCTCTTTATTTTGCTGATCATAGATGAAATCTCTCTGTGTTTTACACTTAATGGGGTAAAAAAGGATATAAATCCATATCACCGCAGATCTTCAGTCATGATTTCGTGTCCTTGTTATTAACACTTTTTTCATTCAAATTCCTGGTGATTTATGCCTTTCAGGCCATAAGGCACTGTTTTCATTGAGAAATCTCCTGAATTCAATGAGACTCCAAAGGGTGCAGTATACATCTTTAAGTCACTTATCAGTATTTGATTTAGATAAAACCTCTCTAAGTTTTACACTTCATGGGGTAGAAATAACTACATGGGGTAGATATAACTACATATCACCCACTGATCTTAAGTCATGAATTCTTGCAGTTGTTATTAACCCGTTTTTATTCAAATTCCTGCTGATTTAGGCCTTTTCGTCCAAAAGGCAATGATTTCAGCAAGAAAATTCCTGAAATCATCAGACTCCAAAGGGTGCAGTGTATGTGTTCTGTGAGATCTTTGTACTTTGGTGATCATAGATGAAATCTGGGTTTTACACTTCCTTGGGTAGAAAATGATCTAAGTTCATATCACTCGCATTTAAAGTCATGATTTGTCCCACTAGTTCTTAAGCATTTTTTTATTCAAATTCCTGCTGATTTAGGCCTTTCAGGCCAACAGGCAGTGTTTTCAGCGAGAAACCTCCTGAATTCATCAGACTCCAAAGTGTAAAGTATATATCTTTCTGTGACTTCTCTGTACTTTGATGATCATAGATGAAATGTATGTTTTTCACTTCATGGAGCAGAAAAGGATATAAGTTCATATCACCCACAGAACTTATCATGATTTCTCCCACTTGCTATTAACTATTTTTTTCATTCTAATTCCTGCTGATTAAGGCCTTGCAGACCAACAGGCAGTGTTTTCGTGGAGAAACTTCCTGAATTCAATCAGACTCCAAAGGGTACAGTATAGAACTTTCTGTGAGTTCCATCTACTATCGTGATCATAGATGAGATCTATATTTTACACTTCATGGGGTAGAAAACAATCAAAGTTCGTATCACCCACAGATCTTAAGTCATAATTTCTCCCAATTGTTATTAACACTTTTTTCAGGCCAACAGGCAGTGTTTTCAGCGAGAAACCTCCTGAATTGGATCACTCTCCAAAGGGTGCAGTATACACCTTTGGACTTTCAGGACAACAGGATGTGTTAAAAGAGAGAAACCTGAATTCAATGAGACTCGAAAGGGTGAAGTATTAATCTTTCTGTGAGTTCTCTGTACTTTGGTGATCATAGATCAAATCTATGTTTTACACTTCTAAGGGTAGAAAAGGATATAAATCCATAACACCCAGAGATCTTCAATCATGATTTCTTGTCCTTGTTATTAACCCTTTTTTTCACTCATATTCCTGCTGATTCCAGCCTTTGAGGCCAACAGCCAGTGTTTTCAGCAAGAAACCTCCTGAATTCAATCAGCGTCTAAAGGGTGCATTATATATCTTTCTGTGACTTCTCTGTACTTTGAAGATAATAGATGAAATCTATGTTTTACACTATATGGGGTAGAAAAGGATATAAGTCCATATCACCCACAGATCTTAGTCATGATTTCTCCCACTTTTTTAACCCTTTTTTAAATTTTTTTTTTATTTTTAACCCTTTTTTCATTCATATTCCTGCTGATTATGGCCTTCAAACCAACAGGCAGTGTTTTCAGCGAGATACCTCCTGAATTCAGTCAGACTCCAAAGAGTGCAGTATATATCTTTCTGTGACTTCTCTGTAGGTTGATGATCTAGATGAAATCTCTGTTTTACACTTCATGGGGTAGAAAAGGATATAAGTCCATATCACCCACAGATCTTTAATCATGATTTCTTGCCCTTGTTAATTACTTTTTCATTCAAATTCTTGCTGATTTAAGCCTTTCAGGCCAACAGGCAGTGTTTTCAGCAAGAAACCTAATGATATCAATCAGACTCCACAGGGTGCAGTATATATCTTTTTGTACTTCTCTGTACTTGATGATCATAAATGAAATCTACGTTTTACACTTCAGGAATAGAAAAGGATATAAGTCCATATCACCCACAGATCTTAATTCATGATTTCTCCCAATTGTTATCAACCCTTTTTTCATTCAAATTCCTGCTGATTTAAGCCTTTGAGGCCACAGGCAGCATTTTCAGCAAGAAACCTTCTGAATTCAAACAGACTCCAATGGGTGCAGTATATATCTTTCTGTGACTACTCTGTACTTTGATGATCATAGATGAAATCTTTCCATGTTTTGTACTTCACGGGGTAGAAAAGTATATAGGTCCATATCACCGACATATCTAATGTCATGACTTTTCCCACTTGGCTTTAACCCTTTTTTTTTTCTAAATCTTGCTGATTTTGACCTTTCAGTCCAACAGGCAGTGTTTTCAGCAAGAAACCTCCTGAATTCAATGATACAATACAAAGGATGCAGTATTTATCTTTCTATGACTTCTCTTTAATTTGATGATGATAGATGAAATCTCTCTACGTTTTACACTTCATGGGGTAGAAAAGGATATAAGTCCATATCACCTACATATCTTAAGTTATGAATTATGGCAGTTGTTATTAACCCCTTTTTCTTTCAAATTCCTGCTGATTTAGGTCTTTCAGGCCAACAGGCAGTGTTTTCAGCAAGAAACCTCCTGAATTCAATCAGACTTTAGGATACATTTTAAATCTTTCTGACTACTCAGTACTTTGATGCTCATAGATGAATTCTATGTTTTACGTTCATGGGTTAGAAAATGATGTAAGTCCATATCACCCACCGAAATTAAATTATGATTTCTCCCACTTGTTATTAACACGTTTTCATTCAAATTCCTGCTGATTTAGGCCTTTGAGGCAAACATGCTATGTTTTCAGCAAGAAATCTTCTGAAATAAATCAGACTCCAATGGGTGCAATATATACCTTTCTGTGACTTCTCTGTACTTTGATGATCATAGATGAAATTTTTCTATGTTTTACACTTCATGGGGTAGAATTGGATATAAGTCCATATTACCCACAGATCTTAAGTCAGATTATTTCCCACTTGTTATTAACCCTTTTTTCATTCAAATTCCTGGTCATTTAGGCTCTCGGTGCATAGGCAGTTTTCAGGCAGAAACCTCCTGAATTCAATCAGATTCCAAAGGGTGCAGTATATATCTTTTGTGATTTCTCTGTACTTTGATGATTATACATGAATTCTCTTTATGTTTTACACATCAAGGGGTAGAAAAGGATATAAGTCCATATCACCCACAGATCTTAAGTCCAATTTCTCCCACTTGTTATTAACCCTTTTTTCATTCAAATTTCTGCTGATTTTGGCCTTTCAGGCCAAGAGGCAGTGCTTTAAGTGAGACACCTCCTGAATTCAATCTGACTCTAAGGGTGCATTATATATATTTCTGTGACTTTTCTGTACTTTTAAGATTATAGATGAAATCTGTGTTAACACTATATTGGGTAGAAAAGGATATAAGTCCATTTCACCCAGAGATCTTAAGTCATGATTTTTCCCACTTATTATAAACCTTTTTTCATTCAAATGCCTGCTGATTTAAGCTGTTCAGGCTACAGAAAGTGTTTTCAGGAAGAAACCTAATGAATTCAATCAGACTCCACAGGGTGCAGTATATACATTTTTGGACTTCTCTGTACTTTGATGATCATAGATGAAATCTATGTTTTACACTTCATGAGTTAAAAAATGATATACATCCATATCACCCACAGATCTTCAGTCATGATTTCTTGCCCTTGTTATTAAACATATTTTCATTCAAATTCTTGCTGATTTAAGCCGCTCAGGCTACAGGCAGTTTTTTCAGCAAGAAACCTTCTGAATTCAAACAGACTACAATGGGTGCAAGTATATATCTTTCTGTGACTTCTCTGTACTTGATGATCATAGATGAAACCTTTCTATGTTTTGCACTTCATGGTGTAGAAAAGGATATAGGTCCATATCACCCACATATCTAAAGTCATGATTTTCCCACTTGGTTTTAAACATTTTTTCATTCAAAATCTTGCTGATAATGGCCCTTCAGTCCAACAGGCAGTGTTTTCAACAAGTAACCTCCTGAATTCAATGAGACTATAAAGGATGCAGTATATATCTTTCTATGACTTCTCTTTACTTTGACGATCATAAATGAAATCTATGTTTTACACTTCATGGGGGAGAAAGGATATAATACCATATCACCCACATATCTTAAGTCATGAATTCTGGCAGTTGTTATTAACCATTTTTCATTCAAATTCCTGCTAATTTAGACCTTTCAGGCCAACAGGCAATGGTTTCATCAAGAAAACTCCTGAATTCAATCAGACTCAAAGGGTGCAGTATATATCTTTCTGTGACTTATTTGTACTTTGATGATCATAGATGAATTTTGTGTTTTGCAATACATGGAGTACAAAAGGATATAAGTCCATATCATCCACCGATCTTAAGTCATGATTTCTTTTGCTTGTTTTAACCATTTTTCATTCAAATTCCTGCTGAATTGGCCTTTCAGGCTAACAGGCATTGTTTTCAGTGAGAAATCTCCTGAATTCAAACAACTCCAAAGGGAGCAGTATATATCTTCCTGTGACTTCTCTGTACTTTGATGATCATAGGTGAAATCTATGTTTTACACTTCATGGGGTAGAAAAGGATATGAGTACATATCAACCACAGATCTACAGTCATTTTTTTGCCCTTGTTATTAAACCTTTTTTCATTCAAATTCCTCCTGATTTAGGCCTTTCAGGCCAACAAGCAGTGTTTTCAGCGAGAAACCTCCTGAATTCAATCAGACTCCAACGTGTGCAGTATATAAATTTCTGTGAGTTATCTGTACGTTGATGATCACAGTTGAAATTTATGTTTTGCACTTCATGGAGTACAAAAGGAAATAAGTCCATATCACCCACAGATCTTAAGTCATGATTTCTCCCACTTGTTATTAACACTTTTTTTCATGCAAATTCTGCTGATTTAGGCCTTTCAGGCCAAAAGGTAGTGTTATCAGTGAGAAACATTCTGAATTTAATCAGATTCCAAAGGGTGCAATATATATCTTTTGTGACTTCTCATACTTTCATGATCATAGATGAAATGTATGTATTACACTTCATCGGGTAGAAAGTGATCTAAGTCCATATCACCCATATTACTTAAGACATGATTTCTCCCACCTGTTATTAACCCTTTTTTCATTCAAATTCCTGATGATTTAGGCCTCTCAGGCAGACAGGCAGTGTTTTCAGCAAGAAAACTCATGAATTCTATCAGACTCCAAAGGGTGCAGTACATATATTTTTGTGACTTCTCTGTACTTTGATGTTCATAGATTAACTCTACGTTTTGCTCATCATAGAGAAGAAAAGGATATAAGTCCATAATACCCACAGATATTAAGTCGTGATTTCTCCCACTTGTTATTAACCCTTTTTTCATTCATATTCCTGCTGATTTAGGCGTTTCAGGCCCTAAGGCAGTGTTTTCAGGGAGAAACCTTCTAATTCAATCATACTCCAAAGGATGCGGTGTATATCTTTCTGTGACTTCTCTATATTATGTTGTTTATAGATGAAATCTCTATGTTTAGCACTTGATGGGGTAGAAATGGATATAAACACATATCACCCACAGATCTTAAGTCATGATTTTTCCCACTTGTTATTAACCCTTTTTTTCATTCAAATTCCTGCTTATTTAGGTCTTTCAAACCAACAGGCAGTGTTTTTAGGGTGAACCACCTGAATTCAATCATACTCCAAAGGGTGCAGCATATATCTTTCTGTTACTTCTCTGTACTTGTTGACCATAGGTGAAATCTATGTTTTGCATTTCATGTAGTAGAAAATGATATAAGTCCATATCACCCACATTGAATAAGTCATGATTCTCCCACTTGTTATTAACCCTTTTTTTCATGCAATACCTGCTGATTTAGGCCTTTCAGGCCAAAACGCAGTGTTTTCAGGGAGAAACTTCCTGAATTCAATCAAACATCAAAGGGTGCAGTATATATCTTTCTGTGACTTTTCTATATTATGATGTTTATAGATGAAATCTCTCTATGATTTATACTTCATGGGGTAGGAAATGATAAGTCCATATCACCCACAGGTCTTCAGTCATGACATATCCCACTTGATATTAACGTTTTTTCATTCAAATTTTGCTGATTTTGGCCATTCACGCCAACAGTAGAGTTTTCAGCGAGAAACCTCCTGAATTCTATCAGACTTCAAAAGGTGCAGTATATATCTTTGTGTGACTTCTCTGTATATTGATGATCAAAGATGAAATCTAAGTTTTGCACTTCACGGAGAAGAAAAGGATATAGTCCATATCACCCATAGATCTTAATTCATGATTTCTCCCGCTTGTTAGTAACCCCTTTTTCATTCAAAATCTACCTTATTTAAGCCTTTCAGGCCAACAGGCAGTGTTTTCAGTGAGAAACCTCCGAAATCAATAAGATTCCAAAGGGTGCAGTATAGTTCTTTCTGTGACTTCTTGTATTTGATGATCATAGATGAAATCTTTATTTTGCACTTCATGGAGTAGAAAAGAATATAAGACTATATCACCCACACATTGTAAGTAATGGTTTCTCCGACTTGTTATTAACCCTTTTTCCATTTAAATTCCTGCTGATTTTGGGCTTTCACGCCAACAGAAATTGTTTTCTGTGAGAAACCTCTTGAATTCAATAAGATTCCATAGGGTGCAACACAAATCTTTCTGTGACTTCTCTGTACTATGATGATCATAGATGAAATCTATGATTTGCTCTTCATCGGTAGAAAAGTATATAATTCCAAATCACCCACAGATCTTAAGTCATGATTTCTCCCACTTGTTAATAACCCTTTTTCATTCAAAATCTCTCTGATGTAGGCCTTTCTGGCAACAGGCAGTCTTTTCAGCAAGAAACATTGTGAATTCAACCAGACTCCAAATTGTGCACTATATATCTTTCTGTGACTTCTCTGTACTATGATGATCATAGATGAAATCTCTCTATGTTTTGCACTACATGGGGTAGAAACTGATATTACTCCATATCACCCACAGATTTTAATTCATGATTTCTCCCACTTGTTTTAACCCTTCTTTCATTCATATTACTGCTTATATAGGCCTTTCAGGATACAGGCAGTGTTTTCAGTGAGAAACCTCCTGAATTCAATCAGATTCCAAAGGGTGCAGTTTATATCTTTCTGATACTTCTCTGTATTTTGTTGATCATAGGTGAAATCTATGTTTTGCATTTCATGGAGTAGAAAATGATATAATTCCATATCACCCACAGTACTTAAGTAATGATTTCTCCCACTATTTATTAACCCTTTTTTCATGCAATTCCTGCTGATTTAGGGCTTTCAGACCAAAAGGCATTGTTTTCAGGGAGAAACCTGCTGAATTCAATCAGACTCCAAAGATTGCAGTATATATCTTTCTATGACTTCTCTTTAATTTGATGATCATTGATGAAATCTCTCTGTGTTTTACACTTCATTGGGTAGAAGAGGATATAAGTCCGTAACACCTTCAGGTCTTTAGTCATGATTGAATGTCTTGTCATTTACCTTTTTCCAATCAAATTACTGCTGATTTAGGCCTTTCAGGAAAACTGGCAGTGTTTTTAGTGAGAAACTTCCTGAATTCAATCAGACTCTAAAGGGTGCATTATATATTTTTCTGTGACTTCTCTTTGATGATCATAGATGAAATGTATGTTTTATACTTCATGGGGTACAAAGTGATCTAAGTTCATATCACCCACAGATCTTAAATCATGATTTCTCCCACTTGCTATTAACCCTTTTTTTTTCATTCAAATTCCTGCTGATTTTGGCCTTTCAGGACAACAGGCAGTATTTTCAATGAGAAACCTCTTGAATTCAATCAGATTCCAAAGGGTGCAGTATGTATTTTTCTGTGACTTCTCTGTACTTTGGTGATCATATGTGAAATCTACGTTTTGCACTTGATGGAGTAGAAAAGAATATAAGTCCATATCACCCATACATATTAAGTCATGATTTCTCCGTCTTGTTATTAACCCTTTTTGCATTTAAATTTCAGCTCATTTAGGCCTTTCAGGCCACAAGGCAGTTTTTCAGGGATTAATCTACTGAATACAATCATACTGCAAAGGGTGCAGTATATACCTTTCTGTGATTTCTCTGTACTTTGTTGATGATAGATGAAATCTATGTTTCATGGAGTAGAAAAGGGTATAAGTTCATATTACACACAGTATTATGTCATGATTTCTCCCACCTGTTATTAACCATTTTTTCATTCAAATCCTCCTGATTTAGGCCTTTCAGGCCATAAGGCAGTGTTTTCACGGAGAAACCTCCTGATTTCAAGCATACTGCAAAGTGTGCAGTACATGTCTTTCTGTGACTTCTCTATACTATGATGTTTATAGATGAAATCCTCTGTTATATACTTCATGCGGTAGAAAAGGATATAAGCCCATATCACCCACAGATCTTAAGTCCTGATTTACCCCACCTGTTATTAACTCTTTTTTCATACAAATTCCTGCTCATTTTGGGCTTTCAGGCCAAGAGGATGTGTTAACAGAGAGAAACTTCCTGATTTCAATCCGACTCTAAAGGGTGCAGTATAAATCTTTCTGTCACTTCCCTGTACATTGATGATCATTGATGAAAACTATGTTTTGCATTTCATGGAGTAGAAAAGGATATAGTTCATATCACCCACTGATCTTATGTCATGATTTCTCCCACCTGCTTATCACCCTTTGTCATTAAAATTCCTGCCTGTTTAGGCCCATTAGGCGTTAAGGCATATTTTCAGTGAGAAACCTCATGAATTCAATCAGACTCTGAAGGGTGCAGTATATATCTTTCTTCACTTCTCTGTACGTTGATGATCTAGATGAAAACTATGTTTTACACTTAATGGGGTAGAAAAGGTTATAAGTCCATCTGACCCACAGCACTTAAGTCATGATTACTTGCACTTGTTATTAACCTTTTTTCATTCAAATTACTGCTGATTTAAGCCTTTGAAGCGACCAATCCTTGTTTTCAGCAAGAAACCTTCTGAATTCAAACAGACTACAAAGGGTGCAGTATATAACTTTCAGTGACTTCTCTGTACTTTGATGATCATAGATGAAATCTATGTTTTGCACTGCATGGAGTAGAAAAGGATATAAGTCCATATCACCCACAGATGTTAAGTCATGATTTCTGCACTTGTTATTAACCCTTTTTTCTTTCAAATTCCTGCTGATATAGGCCTTTCAGGCCAAGAAGCACTGTTTTCAATGAGAAAACTCCTGAATTCAATCAGAGTACAAAGGGTGCAGTATATATCTTTATGTGATTTCACTGTACTTTGGTGATCATAAATGAAATCTATGTTTTTCACTTCATGGGGTAGAAAATGCTCTAAGTTCATATCACCCTCAGATCTTAAGTCATGATTTCTCCCACTTGTTATTAACCCTTCATTCATGCAAGTTCCTGCTGATTTAGGCCTGCCATCCATAGGCAGTGTTTTCAAGGAGAAACATCCTGAATTCAATCAGAATCCAAAGGGTGTAGAATATACCATTCTGTGATCTCTGTACTTTGATGATGATAGATGTAATTTATGTTTTGCGCTTCATGGAGTAGAAAAGGATATAAGTCCATATCACCCACAGATCTTAAGTCATGATTTCTCCACTTGTTATTAACCCTTTTTTCATTCAAATTCCTGCTGATTAAGGCCTTTCAGGCCAACAGGCAGTGTTTTCAATGAGAAAACTCCTGAATTCATTACTCCAAAGGGTTCTGTATATATCTTTATGTGATTTCTCAGTATTTGATGATCATAGATGAAATCTCTCTATGTATTACACTATATGGGGTAGAAAGGATATAAGTCCATAACACCCAGAGATCTTAAGTCATGATTTCTCCACTGGTTATTAACACATTTTCATTCAAAATCCTGCTGATTTTGGCCTTTCAGGCCAATAGGCAGTGTTCTTGGCGAGAAACATTCTGAATTCAATCAGACTCCAAAGGGTGCAGTAAAACTTTCTGTCACTTCTCTGTACTTTGATGATGATAGATGTAATCTATGTTTTGCACTTCATGGAGTAGAAAAGGATATAAATCCAATCACCCACAGATCTTAAGTCATTATTTATACCACTTGTTATTAACCCTTTTTTCAATCATATTCCTGCTGATTTAAGCCTTTGAGGCCAACAGGCAGTGTTTTCAGCCAGAAACCTTCTGAATTCAATCAGACTCCAAAGGGTGCAGTATATATGTTTCAGTTACTTCTCAGTACTTTGATGATCATAGATGAAATCTATGTTTTGCACTGCATGGAGTAGAAAAAATGTAAGTCCGTATCATCCAATGATCTTAAGTCATGATTTCTCCCACTTGTTATTAACCCTTTTGTCATTAAAATTCCTGCTGATTTAGGCCATTAGGCTATAAGGCAGATTTTCAGTGAGAAACCTACTGAATTCAATCAGACTCCAAAGGGTGCAATAATATTTTCTGTGACTTCTCTGTACGTTGATGATTTAGCTGAAATCTACATTTTACACTTCATTGGGTAGAAAGTTATATAAGTCCATATAACCCACAGTTCTTTAGTTATGATTACTTGCCCTTGTTATTGACCCTTGATTTCTTTCAAATTCCTGCTGATTTAAGCCTTTGAGGCCAACAGGCAGTGTTTTCAGCAAGAAACCTCCTGAATTCAATCAGACCTAATGGGTACATTATATATCTTTCTGACATCTCTGTACTTTGATGATCATAGATGAAATCTATGTTTTACACTTCATGGGTTGAAAAAGGATATAAGTCCATATCACCCACAGATCTTAAGTCATTATTTCTCCCACTTGTTATTAACCCTTTTTTCAATCATATTCCTGCTGATTTAAGCCTTTGAGGCCAACAGGCAGTGTTGTCAGGAAGAACCCTGCTGAATTCAGTCATACTCCAAAGGGTGCAGTATATATCTTTCTGTGACTTCTCTTTAATTTGTTGATCATAGATGAAATCTCTCTATGTTTTACATTTCATGGGGTGGAGTAGTATATATGTCCATACCACCCACAGATCTTAAGTCATGATTTCTCCCACAGAATTCAGTGATATATTCTTGCCATTTATTAATTCTTTTTTCATTCAAATTCCTGCTAATTTTGGCCTTTCCTGCCAACTGGCAGTATTTTCAGCGAGAAACATTATCAATTCAATCAGACTAAAAGGGTGCAGTATATATCTTTCTCTGACTTCTCTATACTATGATGTTTATAGATTAAATCTCACTATTTTTGTACTTCATGGGGTAGGAAAGATATAAGTCCTTATCACCAACAGATCTTAAGTCATGATATCTCCCGCTTGTAATTAACGCATTTTTCATTTAAATTCCTGCTGATTTTGGCCTTTCAGGCCAACAGGCAATGTTTTCAGTGAGAAACATTTTGAATTCAATCAGAATCCAAAAGGTTCAATATATATCTTTCTGTGCCTTCTCTGTACTTTGATGATCACAGATGAAATCTCTCTATGTTTTGTACTTCATGTGGTAGAAAACGATATAAATCCATATAACTCACAGCTATTCAGTCATAATTTCTTGCCTTGTTATTAACCATTTTTTCATTCAAATTCCTGCTGATTTAAAGCCCTTCAGGCCAACAGGCAGTGTTTTCAGCAAGAGTTCTCCAAAATTCAATCAGACTCTAAAGGGTACATTATATATCTTTCTGTGACTTCTCTGTACTTTGAAGATCATAGATGATCTCTATGATTTACACTTCGTAGGTTAGAAAATGACATAAGTCCAAATCACCCACAGATCTTAAGTCGTGATTTCTCCCGCTTGTTATTAACCCTTTTTGAATTCAATTCCCTACTGAGTTTGGCCTTTCAGGCTAACAGTCGTGTTTTCAGTGAGAAATATTCTGAAAACAATCAGACTCCAAAGGGTGCAATTTGTATCTTTTTGTGAGTTCTCTGTACTTTGGTGATCATAGATGATATCTATGTTTTACTTCATGGTTTAGAGAATATTTTAAGTTCATGTCACCCACAGACTTAAGCCATGATTTCTCCTATTTGTTCTTAACAGTTTTTCATTCAAATACCTGCTGATTTAGGCCTTTCAGGCCAACAGGCAGTGTTTTCAGCAAGAAACCTCCTGAATTCAATCAGACTCCAAAGGGTGAAGTATATATCTTCTGTGCATTCTCTGTATTTTGATGATCATAGATGAAATCATGTTTTGCAATTCGTGGATTAGAAAAGGATATAAGTCCATAAAACCCACAGATCTTAAGGTGATTTCTCCCACTTGTTATTAACGCTCTTTTCATTCAAATTCCTGAAGATTTAGGCCTTTCAGGCCATAAGGCAGTAGTTCCAGGGTGAAACCTCCTGAATTTAATCAGACTCCAAAGGGTGCATTTTATATCTTTCTGTGACTTCTCTGTACTTTGAGATCATAGATGAAATCTATGTTTTGGACTTCATGGAGTAGAAAGGATATAAGTCCATATCACACACAGATCTTAAGTTATGATTTCTCCACTTGTTATTAACCCTTTTTCATTCAAATTCCTGCTGATTTAGACCTTTCAGAACAACAGGCAGTGTTTTCAGGGAGAAACCTCCTGAATTCAATCATACTCTAAAGTGTGCAGTATATATCTTTCTATGACTATTCTATACTATAATTCTTATAGATGAAATATCTCTATGTTTTATACTTCATGGGGGAGAACAGGATATAAGTCCATATCACCCGCAGATATGAAGTCATGATTTACCCCACTTGTTATTAACGCTTTTTTGATTCAAATGCCTGCTGATTTTGACCTTTCAGGCCAACAGGCTTTGTTTTCAGTGAGAAAACTCCTGAACACAATCATACTCCAAAGGGTGCAGTGAATTTCTTTCTGTGATTATTCTATACTATGATGTTTATAGATGAAATTTCTCTATGTATTACACTTCATGGGGTTGAAAGGATATAAGTCCATAGCACCCACAGATCTTAAGTCATGATTTCTTCCACTGGTTATTAACAATTTTTGCATTCAAATTCCTGCTTTTTAGGCCTTTCAGGCCACAAGGCAGATTATCAGGGAGAACTTGAATTTAATCACACTAAAGGTTGCAGTATATATATTTCTGTGACTTCTCTGTACTTTGATGATCATAGATTAAATCTATGTTTTGCACTTCATGGAGTAGAAAAAGATATAAGTCCATATCATCCACAGATCTTGAGTCATGATTTCTCCACTTGTTGTCAACCCTTTTTTTATTCAAATTCCTGCTGATTTAGGGCTTTCAGGCTATATGGAAGAACTTCAGGGAGAAACCTCCGGAATTCAATCAGACTACAAAGGGTGCAGTATATATCTTTCTATGACTTCTTTTTAATTTGATGATCATAGATGAAATCTCCCTATGTTTTAACACTTCAAGGGGTAAAAAGGATATAAGTCCATATCACCCACAGATCTTCATCATGATTTCTTGCCCTTGTTATTAACACTTTTTTCATTCAAATTCCTTCTGATTTTGGCCTTTCAGGCCAACAGGAAGTTTTTCAGCGATAAACCTCCTGAATTCAATCAGACTCTAAAGGGTGCATTATATATCATTCTGTGACTTCTCTGTACTATGTTCATCATAGATGATATATATGTTTTACACTATATGGGGTAGAAAAGGATATAATTCCATATCACCCACAGATCTTAAGTCATGGTTTCTCACACTTGTTATTAACCATCTTTCATTCAAATTTCTGCTAATTAGGCCTTTCAGTGCTACAGGCAGTATTTTCAGTGATAAACCTCCTGAATTCATCAGACTCCAAAGGGTGCAGTATATATCTTTATGTGAGTTCACTGTACTTTGGTGATCATAAATGAAATCTATGTTTTTCACTTCATGGGGTAGAAAATGCTCTAAGTTCATATCACCCACAGATCTTAAGTCAAGATTTCTCCCACTTGAATTCAAAACCTGCTGATTTAGGCCTTTCAGGCCATCAGGCCGATTTTCAGGCATAAACCTCATGAATACAATCATACTCCAAATGCTGCAGTATATATCTTTCTGTGATTTCTCTGTTTTGATTTTTGTAAATGAAATCTATGTTTTGCACTTCATGCAGTAGAAGAGAATATAAGTCCATATTACCCAGAGATCTTAAGTCATGATTTCTCCTACTCGTTATTAACCCTTTTTTTTTTCATTCAAATTCCTGCGGATTTCGGCCTTTCAGGAAAGCAGGTAGTGTTTTCAGCAAGAAACCTCCTGAATACAATCATACTCCAAAGGGTGCATTATAATTCTTTCTGTGACTTCTCTGTATTTGATGATCATAGATGAAATCTATGTTTTGCACTTCATGGAGTAGAAATGCATAATAGTGTATATTACACAAACATCTTAAGTCATGATTTCTCCTACTTGTTATTAACAGTTTTATCATTCAAATTCCTACTCATTAGGCATTTCAGGAAAACAGGCAGTTTTCCAGGGAGAAACCTCCTGAATTCAATCAGACTACAAAGGGTGGAGTATATATCTTTTTGTGACTTCTCTTTATATAATGATCATAGATTAAAGTTTTATACTTCATGGGGTAGATAAGGATATAAGTCCATATCACCCAGAGATGTTCAGTCATGATTTTTTGCCATGTTATTAACCCTTTTTTCATTCCAATTCCTGCTGAAATAGGCCAATCAGGCCAAAAGTTGTGTTTTCAATTTAGGAGGTTTCAACCTCCTTTCTCCAAAGGGTTGAGTATATATCTCTGTACTTTGATGATCATATATGAATTTATGTTTTGTACTTCATGGAGTAGAAAAGGATATAAGTCCATATCCCCATAGATCTTAAGTCAAGATTTCTCCAGCTTGTTAGTAACCCTTTTTTCATTCATACTCCTTCTGATTTATGCCTTTCAGGACAACAGGCAGTGTTTTCATCAAGAAACCTCCTGAATTAAATCATACACCAAAGGGTGCATATATATCTTTCTGTACTTCTCTATACTATGATGTCTATAGATGAAATCTATCTATGTTTTATACTTGATGGGGTAAAAATGATATAGTCCACATCACCCACAGATGCTAAGTCATGAATTCTTGCAGTTCTTATTAATATTTTTTCAGTCCAATTCCTGCTGATTTAGGCCTTTCAGGCCAATCGGCAGTGTTTTCAGCGAGAAACCTCCTGAATTAATTCAGACTCCAAAGGGTGCAATATATATCTCTGTGAGCTCTTTGTACTTTGGTGATCATAGATGAAATCTAAGTTACACACTTCATGTGGGGAAAAAGATGTAAGTTCATATCACCACGGATTTTAAGTCATGAGTTCTCCCATTTGTTATTAACTGTTTTTTCATTCCAATTCCTGCTTATTTTGGCCTTTCAGGCCAACAGGCAGTGTTTTCAGCGAGAAACCTCCTGAATTCAATCAAACTCCAAAGGGTTCAGTATATATCTTTCTATAACTTCTCTTTACTTTGATGATCATAGATGAAATCTTTCTATGTTTTGCACTTCATGGCTACAAAAGGATATAGTCCAAAACACCAACAGATCTTAAGTCATGATTTCTCCCACTTGTTATTAACCCTTTTGCATTCAAAATCTTGCTGATTTAGGCCTTTCAGTCCAACGGTCAGTGTTTTCAATGAGAAACCCTCTGAGTTAAATCAGATTTGAAAGGGTACAGTTTATATCTTTCTGTTAGTTCACTGTACATTTGTGCTCATAGATGAAATCTATGTTTTGAACTTCATAGGATAGAAAGTGATAAGTTCAAATCACCCACAAATTTTAACTCATGATTTTTCCTATATGTTATTAACCATTTTTTCTTTCAAATTCCTGCTGGTTTAGGCCTTTGAGGCCAATATGCAGTGTTTTCAGCGAGAAAACTCCTGAATTCAGTCAGACTCCAAAGAGTGCAGATCTACCTTTATGTGATTTCTCAGTATTTGATGACTTGATGAAATCTCTCTATGTTTTACACTTCTTGGGGTAGAAACGATATAAGTCCATATCACCCACAGATATTAAAACATGAATTCTTGCAGTTGTTCCTAACCAATCTTTCATTCAAGTCCCTGCTGATTTAGGCCTTTCAGGCCAACAGGCAGTGTTTTGAGCAAGAAACCTCCTGAATTCAATCAGACCTCAAAGGGTGCAGTATATATATTTGTGACTTCTCTGTACTTTGATGATCATAGATGAAATCTATGTTTTACACTGTATGGTGTAGAAAAGGATGTAAGTCCATATCACCCAACAGATTTTAAATCATGATTTCTCTCACATGTTATTAACATTTTTTCATTCAATTTCCAGCTTATTTAAGCCTTTCAGGCCAACAGGCACTGTTTTCAGCGAGAAACATTGCAAATTCAATCAGACTCCAAAGGGTGCAGTATATATCTTAATGGAACTTTCCTGTACATTGATGTTAATAGATGAAATCTCTCTATGTTTTACACTTCATGTGGTAGAAAAGGATATAAGTCCATATCACCCAAAGATCTTAAGTCATGATTTCTACTGCTTGTTATTAACCATTTTTCATTCAAATTCTTGCTTTTTAGGCCCTTCAGGTCATCAGGCAGTGTTTTCAGCGAGAAACTTCCTGATATCAGTCAGACTCCAAAGGGTGCAGTATATATATTTTTGTGACTTCACTGTACTTTGATTATCATAGATGAAATCTCTGTATGTTTTAAACTTCATGGAGTAGAAAAGGATATAAGTCAATATCATCCACAGATCTTAAGTCATGATTTCTCCCACAAGTTATTAACCCTTTTGTCATTCAAATTCCTGCTGATTTAGAATTTCAGGCCATATGGTTTAATTTTTAAGGTAGAAACTCCTTAATTCAAACAGACTCCAAAGGGTGCAGTATATGTCTTTGTATGATTTCTCTGTATTTGACGAACATAGATGAAATCTATCTGTGTTTTAAACTTCATGGAGTAGAACAGGATATAATTCCATATCACCCACAGATCTCATATCAGGATGTCTCCCACTTGTTATTAACCCTTTTTTCATTCAAATTACTACTAATTTAGGCCTTTCATGCCAACAGGCAGTGTTTTCAAGGAGAAAAGTCCTGAATTCAGTCAGACACCAAAGGGTGCTATATATCTTTCTGTGACATCTCTGTATTTTGATGATCATAGATGAAATCTAATAATTACACTTCATGGAGTAGGAAAGGATATATATCCATGTCACCCACATCATAAGTTATGATATATCCCACCTGTTATTAACCCTTTTTTTTCATTAAAATTCATGCTGATTTAGGCCTTTCTGAACAACAGCATTGTTTTCAGTGAGAAACCTCCTGAATTCAATCAGTCTCACAAGGGTGCAGTCCAACTGGAAGAGTTTTCTGGGAGAAACCTCCTGCATTCAATTAGACTCCAAAGGGAGCAGTTTATATCTTTCTGTGACTACTATTTACTTTGATGTTCATAAATGAAATCTCTCTATGTTTTACACTTCATGTGGTACAAAAAGATATAAGTGCATCACCCACAAATCTTAAGACATGATTTCTTGCACTTGTTATTAACTCTTTTTTCATTCAAATTCCTGCTGATTTAAGCCATTGAGGCCAACAGGCAGTGTTTTCAGTGAAACCTCCTGATTTCAATCAGACTCCAAAGGGTGCAGTACATATCTTTCTGTGACTTCTCCATACATTGATGATCATAGAACGAAACTCGCTATGCTTTACACTTCATGGGATAGAAAAGGCTGTAAGTTCATATCACCCACAGATCTTAAGTCATGAATTCTCCCACTAGTTATTAAACATTTTTTCATTCAAATTCCTCCTGATTAGGCTTTTCAGGCCAACTGGCAGTGTTTTCAGCAAGAAACCTGCTGAATTCAATCACACTCAAAAGGGTACAGTATTTATATTTATGAAACTTCACTGTACATTGATGTTTATAGATGCAATCTCTCTATGTTTTACTCTTCATGGAATAGAAAAGGATATAAGTCCATGTAACCCACTGATCATAACTCATGATTTCTCCCACTTGTCATTAACCCTTCTTTCAATCAAATTCCTGCTGATTTTGGCCCCTCAGTCCATAAGGCAGTGTTAACAGGGAGAAAACTCCTGAATTCAAAAAGTCTCCTAATGTTGCATTATATGTCTTTCTGTGACTTCTATGTACTTTGATGATCATAGATGAAAGCTCTCTGTTTTACACTACATGTATTAGAACAGGATATAAGACCATATCACCCACAGATCTTAAGTCATGATTTCTCCCACTTGTTATTAACCATTTTATCATACAAATTCCTGTTGATTTAGGCTTTCAGGTCAACAGGCAGTGTTTTCTGCGAGAAACCTCCTGAATTCAATCAGACTCCAAAGGGTGCAGTATATATCTTTCTATATCTCTCTGTACTTTGATGATCAAAGATGAAAACTATGTTTTACACTTCAAGGGACAGAAAAGGATGTAAGACCATATCACCCACGGATCTAAAGTCATGATTTCCCACACTCTTTTTAACCCTTTTTTCATTCAAATTCTTGCTCATTTAGGCCTTTCAGGCCAACAGGCAGTGTTTTCAGGGAGAAAACTCCTGAATTCTATCAGACCTCTAAGATGTTATATATCTTTCTGTGCTTCTCTGTACTTTGATGATCATAGATAAAAGCTATGTTTTACAGTTCATGGGGTATAACAGGATATAAGGCCATAGTACCCACAGTTCCTAAGTCATGTTTTCTCCCACTTGTTATTAACACCTTTTGTCATTAATTTTCCTGCTGATTTAGTCCTTTCAGCCTACAGGGTGTGTTTTCATGTAGAATCATCCTGAATTCAATCAACTAAAATGGTGCAATATATATCTTTCAGTAACTTCTCTTTACTTTGATGAACATAGATGAAATCTCTCTTGTTTAACACTTCATGGTGTAGAAAATGCTATTAGTCTATATCACCCCCATATCTTAAGTCATGATTTCTCCCACTTGTTATTAACCCTTTTTCATTCAAATTCCTTTGATTTAGGACTTTCAGGCAAACAGGGAGTGTTTTCAGCTAGAAAACTACTGAGATCCATCAGACATCTAAGAATGCATTATAATTCTTTCCTTTCAGGAAAACAGGCAATGTTTTCAGCAAGAAACCTCTTGAAATCAATCACTAAAAGGGTGCAGTATATATCTTTCTTTGACTTCTCTGTACTTTGATGGTCGTAGATCAAACATTTCTATGATTTCCACTTCATGGAGTAGAAAAGGATATAAGTCCATATCACAAACAGATCTTAAATCATGATTCTACCCACTTGTTATTAAAACTTTTTTATTTAAATTCCTGCTGATTTAGGAATTTCAAACAAACAGGCAGTGTTTTTTTGTGAAAAGCCTCCTGAATTCATTCAGATTCCAAAGGGTGCAGTATATATATTTCTGTGAGTCTGAGTTCTTTTATGATCATAGATGAAATGTATGTTTTACACTTCACATGGTAGAAAAGGATATTAGTCCATATCACCCATGGATCTTAAGTCATGATTTCTCCCACTTTTTATTAACCCCTTTTTTCATTCAAATTTCTGCTGATTTAGGCCTTTGAGACAAACAGGCACTCTTTTCAGCCAGAAACCTTCTGAATTCAAT
>PVHY01020719.1:0-25011 GCA_004024945.1 Uropsilus gracilis
AAAAGAATTGCCTCAACAATTAAGTAATTGCCTCTCCCTTTTAGTCTTTTCAATTAAAAATAACCTAAAAATATACCAGTCAATTAATGAAAAAGTCAATTTGTTTTAATTTTGTCATTATTTATTTTCTGCAAAACATCTAATGATGTTTACTAATAATACTGTTTATTTGAGCATAATGGTGTTACAAAAATGTTTATCACAACTCCTTGAAACAAAATAGCACCCTGTTTTTTAGTCTACATAAAACTGTAAAAAAAGACTCTCTACCACTTTAGTGACTGTTAAATCAACTAGTTCTCAAATGCAAATATATAGTCATCAGCAATCAACTTGTAGGGGGATAAAGACAGGTTTACCTCAGAAATATAAAAGAACTTGTACAGCATTTGTTTAAGAGACTATGCTCTAAATTCCAGACAAATACTGCTTTGTATATAAGAGACAGTTCTTTAATTTTATACATGGATATTTAAATATAGGTTCTCTGTAGCTGCCATTCAGGCCTTTCACATATTCACTTTAAATTGAGAGCACCACTGTTATAGCTCTTCTAGATCTAGGCCACAGCTGTTCACTCAGCTCCAACTTGGCATTCTTTCTTTACTTCTCATGTTGTGCTTCTCTTGATTCTTGAAACATTATCTGCTTTTCACAGACATCGTCAGTGCATAACATAAAGTTCATCAAAAATACTTTCTACTAAGGTTCTAAAGACTATGAAGTGTGTTATTTTTCTAGATTGTTAAAAAATTTGTATAGCTGAAGATGTTCAAAGCTCATTAAAAGGTGGTTGACACAGTGTAGAGTTTGTGACAACTGGTTTTGTTTACATTGTTAAGATGTCCATTCAGTGCTCCCTAAGGCAAAGACCAGGACTGCAGGGCATGATAATGAACTGAGTATGAACCAAAAGATTACAGAATGAATGCATTTGCAGGTCTTGAAATTCAGCAAGGTTCAGAGAATTTCCAAAGTATTTGTATTAAGAATGATGGGGCAAAGTTAGCATTTGTTTCCTTCTTGAGAATTATCCCAATGTAAAAAGGAATCCCAATTACAAAATTAAGAAATCCTTTTTTTTTTTTTTTGTTAAGTTAAGAGACACTAAACCCACAAAATACATGAGATAGAAGTGTTGACAGAGTTTGAGAAAATGGAGCAGAGGACATGATGGTGGAAGAGGAGAAAGGATACCACCTCCGATGATCTCCAGAACTGGTGCATATGGTTCTAAGCTGCAAAACAAAAGTTCTTTGTTCATAAAGCATAGATAAGATGCTTGTTTGCTCTCAGAGGGTTGCAAGTTAACCAAGTTAGACTGAATCAAATCAAATTTCAAAATGCAAACGAGAAGGAGGTTTCTGCGAGATCATACAAATAATACTGTTGGATTTTTGTCAGTCTCTTGGAAGAAGGGAATAGAGAAATTTGATATTGTACACAGCTCTGGAACAGAGGCTACATATCACACAGGTCATGAAGTAAAAAATCCCAGGACATGAGGTAAAACTCTCACTAGCTAGGAACACAATTTGAACTGTCTCCTAAATTCAGTTGGGTCTTATTTAGAAAGAACCCCAAATAAGAATTTATAATATTAAATCATGATTTTGAACAAATCAAATGCAAAAATTCCTGAAATTACTTTAATTATAACTTAAAACCTGGTATTTTTCAAAATATAAATTAACTTCTGGTCAAAATGTTTCATTATCTTTGAATCATGTAAATATTCCACAGTATTATTGAATATGGAATTTGCCATAATATAGAAAATTTTAAGTATATGTAAAAGCATTCATGCATATTATTTTCAAATACCTATATTGTTAAAAAACCAAAGAAATGATTCTCACTGAAGTATGTAATTATTTATGGAATAAAAATACAATTAAATGGGAGGAGGAGAAAATAATTTCTTTAATAGTTACACTGTTAATGATCATGTTTCTACCAATATGTAACAAGGGCTTATATTCCACAGGTTTGAGGAAAAAGAAGAATAAGACATAAAATTTAGTTTAGCTCAAAAACAAGAAATGAACAAGTTTGTATGAATGTGCATTATTCAACGCATGATATTCACTTAATTTTTTAAAGCAAAAGAAAATGTAACAATAGAGACATTTATTCATGTCAGTGACTTTTCTTTTTAAAGCATGATATTTAAATCATTATAAGCTCCCTTACACAGAAGTATCAAAAATCAAGATCTTCTCGTATCTTTCATCCTCATGTGCTTCACTATGGGCAGTTTAATTTACTAATTCTCCATTAGAATAAATAATTTTGATATGGGGAGTCATAATTAATAAGCCATTCATGTGTCCCACATACAATGCAGCACTACAACATCAGATATGGTAAAATGTGGAGAAAATGTACATGTTAGAAATACAGCAGTTAGACTCTTCAGCATCTGGGGTTTTCCTCAGTGTTGGCACACTGCCCAGTTCATAGTGGGGTTCTCAGAACATTTGTTGACTGAATAAGATTATCTACTTTCTAATCTGATCCTGTCCATATTTAACTACACACTCTTCATATGTGCCAGATATTGTTATCAACAATGTACATTAGTCACTTGATCTGTTTTGGATAGACTATTGACTAAAATCTGTGGTTTTCCTGACAGCATTTGGAGAGGCCAGATTATTTTGAATAAGAAATATCTTGTTATGTATAGTTTCTCCTTTAAATAGACACAGCTATTTGTTGAATGTCTTTTTAAAAGAGGAATAATAATAAAATGTTCTCTCACTTCATATGTAAATTTTTGCTAACACATGCAATTTCTATTCTCATTGTGTTGAAGTATCATATATTTTAACATTTTCTAAAAAGTATATGGTTCATGGAAATGGAAATACATATTTATATATATATGATGAAGAACTAATGCAAAAAAGAGAAATTTAAATGTTCACTTTAAGTTTGTTTAAAAACAATTGGGAAAATGCTAGTTCTAAAATGTTTTGTACCTGGATTTATTTAAAACCTTAGTAGATAAATTATTTCACATGAAGATCAAATTGTTCAACAGTATATCTCATTTATGTAAACTAACAGCCCCGCTAATACTATCCTGAAATAGCTTAAAACTCTGAATAACTAGTTATGCACTGTAATCAAGTCACTTCCCATGACTTGTACATGGATTTAATACTTGCAGAAGGTTAATACCTTTAAATGAATAAGGTTGAACTTATACCAAAATGTTTTTTTCCATATGGTTTTTCCTAAATAGCTTTGTTTTTCCTCCCCAAATTCAAGTGATCAAGTTCTGATGAAGAAATATTTTTAATTGTTTGCTTGAGTTATGGTGATTGAATTGAGAAATGGTGATTAAATTAAATGATAACTTGGTTCTTTTCTACTTTATGATGAATGTATGGTCTTTTTGAAAGGATGTTATGACTTAGAAATTATCAGAAACACTGAAGGTCATGCCTCTCTGCATCCCACCTGACCAAAACTCCCACCCCACCTGACCCATCCCACCTAACCAAACCCTCCTTTTCCAAGACCAAACAAAAGGACACAGCTATGTAGGCCAGGTGCAGCCCTCCTGGCTCCTGCTCTAGACTGTGTGAGGTGTTCATCGAGGTTTCTTTCTACAATAGTCTGTTTCTTTACTACTCTCTGGTCTCCTCATTTCTTCCTTTGCCTCTAACATTCTCACATTATTCTTCTTAAACTTAACATGTTTGGCCTGTGTGGATTGGGGAATTGCTAAAGTCAATTGCTAATAATATAACTTAGGTTTTAGCATATGATGCTTAGAATTTGCTGCAGCAAGACTAAATGGGAAAAAAAGAAAAACATTTTTAAGAGGAAAGGTTAAGAAAAAGAAAGAACGTTTTTTATAAAAGCAAGAAAACTTAAAGTATAATATTGGTTGCTATTTTAATTCAAAATGATTATTTATTTGTACTCAATAGGTAACATCAAACTCTATGACAATGCCTTGAAAAAAATCAACTCTTTCTCATTTCTGCTGATTGCTTCATTAATAAGAGAATCAAAGGTGAATAAAAATTAAGCAACCTGATTAACGGTGACTTTAAAAGGCAACTTATTCTTTGGAAGATGTTTGCACATGAGAAGTGATACAAGGAGAAAACACTATTCTCTACAGCATGCATTGTCAGTTTTGACTTGAATATTCCTGTGTATGAATGTGGAGTGGCAGAAAGTAATATTCTACTTCCCTCTCTGAAAAAACAGTTTAGAGTCGTGGTGCTCATTTGCATAAGGTCAAGATATTAAAAGTTACTTATAGACTGAATTTGGAACATTTACCACAGAATAAATAGACCAAAATATGTTAAATCAAGATAGAGGAAAGCTATCCAATAATATCCTGTTCCTTGAATCTTGTCTGGAAAGTTCTGATGTCAGACATCAGAAATAAAAGGTAAATTGAGGGAATTGGGGAGGTGAGCTATAGCTAATATTTGTTGTCTTTTTTTTCTTTATTTTTTGAGCATATGTGAAGCATGTTCAGTAGACAGACTGAAAGTTGGGCATCAAAACATCAATTTCATAACTGAATCTTAACCTGGACTCTTATCTTCAAAATATATCCACAATTCAATCAATTCTCACCACCTCTATGGTACCTTAGTCCAAACCATTAGTGTCTTTTGTGATATTCTAATAGCTGGTTTGTTTGCTTCTCTGTTCTCCCATCCTTAACAAATAAAAGCAAGAGCAAAGCTTATAAAATGTCTTTTCTTAGGTCATTTCCAACTCTTGATTATTATAAACAAAGCTGCAATGAATGCAGGGATGCACAGATCCTTTTCTATTAGTGTTTTAAGTGTTCATCCACAGATGGTTGGATAACTGAGATCTACATATACACAATGAAAATCTACTCAACTATAAAGAAAGATGAGTTATTGCCATTTGCAAACCATGGATGGAGTTAGAGGGTATCTTGCATAGTGAAATAAGTCATATGGAGAAAGACAAACAACATAGGATTTCATTCATAAAAGGTACAGGAAGAAACAATAAATGAAAGAACTAAGTAAAACAAAAAAAACTTTTATATGGTGAAACCAATTTGTGATTACCAGGAATGAAAGGGATGATCAGTTGAGAAAAATGGGTCAAGGAACTGTGAAGAGCAGAAATGGATTTTGAGTGGTAACTTTAATATAGGATAGGCAAGTATGTTAGCTGCCCATGTCTTTGGTGTTTCCTTGTCAACTCACTTTCATGTAGTTTTCCCTATTTTGTGCCCAAAAATTTTGCTGATACCCTCATACTTCCAAATTATAAATGAATTTCACTTCTTTACATTTTTTCTGCACTTATCATTGCAAATACTCTTTCTTGAAACTATATCCTGCCTTATATTTTGATCTCATATTCTCTCAGGTCTTTTTCTACCTTTCTAATAGTTTCTTCTTCAAGTTTTTGTGGTCCTACTCTTCTATCACTTGCTCTATTTATGTAGGGGTAACTAGGACTTAAACCTCAACTTGAAATATTTTCCTTCCTATCTAACCTCTTTGACATTTTCCTTGCCACTCCCATAGCTTTAAGTTCAATTTTTATGACTCCTATTTATGACTTTAGATTTTATGACTCAAATTTATGTCTCCAATATCTTTCATTCAGACCTCTTCCCTCAGGCCACATCTGTATTTCTCATTGCCTATTGACATCATAAACCAGACAGCAGACATCTCAAAATCAACACAGACAATAATATTCACATAATCTATCCTGTTACCCTTCCCCAGTCAAAAAGCCTACTCTTCTCAATTATTTTCTGAGTTGAGAATGCCCATCTTTCCTAATTAGTCACAGGAATCAGAAATAAGTCACCTGAGAGTCCTTCCCTTTACTCACACCTACATTAAGTTGATCCCCCAAAATAAGTCTGTCTTCAAATATTTTAAGCTCTCATTTCCTCCTTTTTCTTCAATTTCCATTGCAGTAAAATATACAGAATATAAAACTTACCCTTTTAGTCAATTTTAAATGTATGATTAACTGTCTTTTAATACAATCACCATTCATTACCATAATCATTTTCATTTTTCTCTCATTTCCTCTCAATGTTTTTAGCAATGCTTAATTGGAGCACAGAATATTTCTTGAAAGAATTATTTTGAAAGCCAGCCTCTTCTTACAAGTCTGCTTCTAATTCATATTCCTAATTTTTTCTCACTCATTCAGGTGTCAGAGCAAATTTTCTGACAAACCAACTTGATTCCTCCATATTTACTATTCATATTTTCTTCATTTTCTATGATAAAATACAAATGCTTTAATTCTCCTTATAAAGCCAGTTTCGGCAGTCACATCTTCATTATCTCTAGCTTTTATCTTCATCACATCCCTATTTTTTTTGCCCCACAGAGAGCACAGACATCACACAAGTATACCTATTCAAGCATAGTTCAGTCATAAAGAAATGAAATATTTACACATTTCTCCGGGATATCAGAATCCATTTCTATGCTGTACATATTATACCCTCAGTCACTGTACTAGTTCTGTTAGGCTTGCTTCAAATCCTGAACTCACAAATATGCAATTCACCCAAAGATGGAATTGAGCATTATAAACTCCTGAATTGCTATAACACACTGCAAATTTCCCTAAAAAGAGTGAGCATTTTAATTGATGATAGCCTGAATTTCAGTCCAACTTGATGTCCAGGATGTTTTTCAGAAAATAAGGAGTCACATTATATTTGCAATACTCTTTTACAGTCTCAAGTAGTCTTTCTTCTTCACCTATAGTGTATCAATTAATAGTGCAATGAAAACTCCAACTCCAGATGCTTCCCATTATTATAAATCCTGTCAAAAACCAAATTCACCATCCACTTTTTGCTAATCAGTAGTAGGAAGAGTAGAGGATTTATTATTGAGTCAGTGAAGTAAAGACATTTTGAGTCTCTACTAAGCTTTCTAAATTGGGAATAGCATCCCTATTTTTTTATCTGATATATAATATGTAATTTTTTATCTGATATTATAATATGTAACAAATATCATATTAGCTAATGTTCGCTAAATAGAATGTATAGTCTTAAGGTGTTGACAGTAGGAGTTGCATTTGTTTCTGGCAAATCTAGAATAGAAAAATTCACTCGATGTTTAGAGGTTGGAATTAATGAAATATGGTTCCATGCAACAGTCTGTGGACAGATGCACCCTCACTCTTTAGAATTCTTTGAATATATTTCTTTTCATAAAACAGTTTACATCACCAATTTCAGGGATCTCCTATCATCTGTATTAGAAGACACTTTTCTCTGATGCAACTGTATATATCTTTCATAGCAGTCAACATGCTATGCCATAAATTTTCATCAACTTTTTTCTCTGCTCCATCAGGAATTGAAAAAAAAAAAGGAAAATATTTTATTCAACATGCGCAATATACATGAATTTGTGTTTAATTGTTAGTGAGACTTTTTAAAGAGAATGACAGAGGTATATGGTGGGAGAAAAGCAGAGAAAGGGAAGATAGGAAAAATGGGATAGTGAAGGAAGTTAGGAAAATTAATTTAATTGAGGGTACAGCAAGATTCATATTTAGCTATTCAAATGATAACACCTTGATGTTGTAAAGTTGAAAATTAATCCATAGGGCATGAGTGAATTGTTATTTCTGCTCTCTAGTTGGCAATAGGTGGTAGGGATTACTTACCCTTTTGTGATTGCACAATGAAGTAATAATAATTGTTTTTAAAAATTATTTAATTAGATCTTAGATGACACACTGTAACTATCAAAGCAATTGTTATGACTAATTAGGTGAATAATTATTGCTTTAAAAATGTAAGTAGTTTTAATGATGGACATTAACAGTTCTTTTGGAACTGTTAGTTGAATATATAATTCATATTCTAAAACCATTCAAAGTACTTATTTTTACACATGATAATTAGGGCTTGTTCAAATATCTCATGAATAGGTTTACATAGTTGGCATCTTAGTATGTTATTAAATATATTTATGTCAATCAGATAATGATTATTAAAATAAACTCATTCTCATGAAACCTCTCAGGTTGCTTGTGGAGATAACAAATAGAAACTAAAAAGTTGAAAATTCTTATTATAATTTAGACATACTTTTAATATTTAAATACATCAAAATTATCATAAAACTTTATAATATTAGTGGACTTTTGCAAAATATTTTTAAAACACTTTTTTTTACTATGAGTATGGTTCTTTTTTAAGGATACACCATAAATCTGGCAATGCATATGTACTCATATTCAATGACGCACTATTTAAAATACTATATTCAAACTGTAGAGACAACCTAAGTTTCGAAAGACACATAAATGTATTAGCATGATGTGGTTAATATACAGAATGGATTACTACTTGGTTATAAAAAAAAAAACTCTTGAGTTTTACAGCAATATGGATGGAACTGGGAGTAGAAGTGAATGCTAAAGAGAAAGAAAAATACTAGATGTTACTTATATGTGAAACCTAAAGAAACAAAACAAATGGTCACAATAAATCAAACTCATAACAAACCCTAGAAATACGACTGTGAAATTGAAGCTATAATATGAAAGGGAAGACCAATACAGGAAGGGGGCTCAGTGGACTAAGGTAGAGGACTACAGGTGCCTTGGTAGTGCAGTAACATACACATAAAGGGTGAGATCCTATAGCTTTACATCAAATAGTGTTATTTACTAATGTTACCTCCATAATAAATGAATGGATAAATGAGCATAAACAAAACTTATACTTTTTCTGCAAGTGGCTCTGTGGTTCAATTTGAATTGACTCCTTTTAACTTTGTAGGCTTCCCTTGGTACTGAGAATGGATTGTGCAGTTGGTGGGGTGGGAACCAGGTTCGAAGCAGTTCAGCCGCCTGTGTTAATATGCTGGTTAGGTGGTGACTGACTCCTGCTTGTGTCATCACTGCTATTCATCCTTTCTGGGACTGCAGATCTAAGACTTAGTGGTATACACAGTCGGTATGCTACAGCAGGTCAGTGACAGTCTCACTGAGGGGAAGGACTAGTGTAGTGTAGATAGCTTTCTCTGATGTTTTCTTCACATGCAGTCGCTTGAGGTACTCCACTACTTTGGATTGTTTTTCCCTCTCTCAAGGGTGTGTGAGTCTATATCATTTCTGCTCTTCTTTCCTAGCTGTCCTAATTGAGGCAGCAGTCTTGCTGTCTGAGTTCATCCGTACCCAGATATTTCTCTCCTCTCATCCGTTCAGTGAAGCATGAATCTTTTCCCTGTCTCCTCTGTGCACTTTGTATTGGTTTTTGACATCCGTAGGGTTTTCTGCCTGTCCATGATTCATCTGATGCTCACTTTGTATTGATGCTCTGGGGAACTGTTGGGTTCTTCTCTGAGACAAGGATGTCTATTGTCATCTTGATGATGCTTCAAATCTCCCATGGAGTTTTCTTTTTTTAACTTTAAAAATTTGTTTATTTGTTGAATTGCAGATATTTATTCTGATACTGCTCTAAGCAAACAATACATTTTTAATTTCTGTCATAAGAGATGCTAAAAAATATCTTTAGCTAGAGTTTGTGGGCCTTGTGAGTTGGAGGGAGAGGAATTTTTTTTAATCAATCTCCAGAATAGTAACTTTAGTAGGTATGATTCATTTGTTGTGTGTGTGTATGTGTTTTGTGGCAGAAATACTTCATTTTATTTTTGTGTATCAGTCAATTACATTAGTATGACATTACATTAATATGCCCAGAGTTTGTGTTACTAATTATATAACATTAAAATTGCTCAAAATATAAATCTAAGAGACTTTCAAGTACAGACTTAAATGAAAGAGGACTTTATACAGAAATAGCAAATATGTATAGTAGATAGGATCCCCTAAAACTGATCCTAAGACAAAAAACAAATTTTAATATACTTATTTACAAAGTGATCTCAAAGAATTCAGGGTAAGGAATAGCTGAAGTAACTGGAAAAGGAGAACTAACATGGGGATACTTAATCGAGTGTCCTTCAAGACTATCACTAAACTCCATAGCACCTTCGGAAAAACCACAGTACCTGTGTCTTAGAACTATCTGCTAAAAGGATCAAAGAATGAAAACTCATTCATCTGCCTCCTGCTTCTATAATGAGGATGGCCCCTAGGTATTAACTCCATCACACATGTGACAGTTGAATCCTGAATGTTCTGAGCTCAGACATTAGAGGTGATCTGGACAGTAGGTATGAAGTACAAGTCTAAGATGAGGCACTGAAGATTATACTTCCCCAACCAGAATGAAGCCTGCACAAAAGTGTTCACAACACTTTTGTTCAATAAGAGGTGTATCTGATAGAATCTGAAGTGTGCATGTGTCCTTCATTAAATCCTAAATATCGTGGAGTCCCCTTTAGCTTGGTACCAGCCATAAACTCATTAAAGACTAATGTACATTCAGAAACTGTAAGCAATATAATTCATCTATCTTTACAACAATCATTTTAGATTTATCTCACCGTTGACTAGCACATTGTCTACTTTAAGTGTTTGCTTAGTGGGGTAACCTCAAGAGATCAGAGCAAGAGACTGTTATGTGATACTTGATGAATGATACTGTGCCAATAGATCAGACATTCTTTAAATTCTGATGCTGTTGACAGAATTTTGGATAGGAGAGGTAATTATGTATCCATGGTAGGTGTCAGTTCTGATAATGATACATCAATTCTCTCCCAGAGCTGAAGGAGTCCATGTAATAAAACTTGCTCCCTGGAGGTTGAACAGTCTCCTTGATAAATGATAGATTATTGAAGGTTCATTGTTAGCATTTACTCTGGAAAGTTTGGAATTTTACTAGTGACCATAGCTAGATCAGTCTTGATGAAGCAAGTGGTGTCAAGCAGAGCCTCCTTTACCACCAAGGTCACATCATTGGCATCATGCATACAAGAATGATTGATAAGAGGATGACTGAGTCATTCTGTTCACTGGATTTTGTACTACCTCCTCCATGGTGCTTTCTGTGGTACTGACATAGTGCAAAAATATCCAGCTTGATTGCTCTTGTGTGTCTAACTACATGTGTCTTCTACAATATCTTTATCTTAGATCTAATCTTGCTTTTGATGGCCTCTTAATCAGTCAATATTTTTACTACTATTCAGAGAATATATCTTACTTCACAAGCCACTTCTTCCAAACAAATTAACTGCCAAAATATACTTCTCTTGGCTCTTTCCACATGCAGGGGTGTTGGCTATTTCCTTTTGCAACTGTCTTTTAGATCTAATTCTGCTGAGTTTTCAAAGTGGCAGCAAGACATTGGACTGATCAACTTGGGATACAGAGAGGCAGGATCCTCTAAGTTCTGATGCTATTGGCAGAGATCTGTGGACAGGAGAGATAAATACATACGCATGGTGGGGTTAGTTTTTGTTTGTTTTACAGTATCTTTTCTCTCTTTAATCAATTGGATTTAAGAAATCCCCTATAAGTCTTAATGTCTAAGTTGTAAAAAGGTGTCAATATAGTAGGGAGTGACAACAAGAAAATCTGAGCTATTTATTGTTGGGAGTTATTCTTAATTTCTATACTTATTTGACCCAAATACAAATACAGAGTTTCTACTGTAATATGAATTCCTGTTATGCTTACTCACTATTATGATTTGATATGATATGGGATGGGATGATAACATCCAGTTCTAATGTTTTCTACTCACATGAGAACTTGTCTCATTATAAGACGTTTATCTTTACTCTAGATTAAGAGTATGATAAGATTATTTTAAAAAACTGAAAATAGTTCTTTGGAAGAGATGGCACGAACTTGCTTCCAAAATTCTAGGAATAGGTTATGCAATTTTCCTAATCAAACGTGTCACAAATGCCACATTATCCCTGTCTGCTATAGCTGATTTTATCACTGATGGTACTTCTGTAGATCCTTTTTCCTCTAGGCCTCACTCAAACCTGACAGTCTTCAGGTCACCTGAAAATGGGATGGGGCACTCTTCTACTGTGTGGTATATACCCTCTTCAAAATTTAAAGAGATCTATGACCTTAAAAGCAGGTAATAAAAGTCACAACACTTTGTATACGTGTATATACAGTAATATATTTGTGAGTCATGTATGGAGTAATCTTCCAAATAGGGTTCTTGCTAAGACTGGGGGCAGAAATATCAAGGACATAGTTGGAATAGGTATTATCTGTGAAGATTAACTTCTAGCCCTTCCAAACATAAGAGGATCAATTTAATCTACCTGCCAAAGACTAGATGGTTTCTGTTCTTGACAGGTTGGATACTCAGAGGCAATGAATTTGTTAGATAAACTTTGGTATGTTGAAGTCCCTGTAATTGTGTCCATACAAAGCTCCATATTTTTCACCAAGGATGGTTCATTAATCTTCCCAGTATACCTGGACATGCCAATTATGGGATGCTCATTAGAAAACAAGTTAGTCATTTTACTTATTCGATTGCTTCATGCTGCTTCTAAAGTGACTGCTTTCTGGTTGTACTTTTTTTTTTATCTTTATGTTTAGCCAACTTCCATTTATCCAGATTTTCCTATAGTCTTTTCCTTACAAGCAAATGCTCAGATGACAACATAACTCTCTAAGCACAATTCACATTCGCATCTCACGTTTGTTCTCCCACACAAAATGACCTTCCCACATGTGTGAATGCCAAGAGGGTTCTAATGGTGTCCCACAGTAAAACAAAGCAAATGGTAGTGCAGAAAAGAAGAAGCACATGGTACGTAAGTGAGCAGAGAACTGTCAGATTGCATCTGATCAAAACTTGCCAATTTTCACAGAACTTGCAGCTATTCCAGTGAGTGAAATACAAATTATGACTGAGATCAGGGGAGTTACAATATAAACATTTTTACTAAAGTCCTAAAATGTAAATAACTTTCTGAAAAACTATAATTGATGCCATTATTAGCTAAATTTAGCTGGAAACGAACCACTGCCATGGTTAGTTTAGTTTGTTGAAGAATAAGGCTTATTGAAATGTAGGACAGATATATGGAGAGGGAAGGACAAAAGCAGGAAGGATAAGAGTGGTACATACTGAGGAAGAATACAAGTAATGGATTTTATCAATATTGGAATCATTTTGCCACAGTTATTTGTTAGTAATTTTAACTACTCTTTTGTAAATTTTTGTTTTTTAATTTGATTACACATTTATATATACATATATTTTTCACATCGTTGTCTACCCCAGAATTCTCCCATCACCTTATCACCTGCTGTAAAACATCTTAATCTCTGTGCCCTCCTTCTCCCCTGATTTTACTTTCCTCCCCCTCTCTTGAACCATGCTTCAGTTCTGTTGGCACTTTTAAATTTTTTCTTGTACATTTGTTTGTTTACCCTGTGTTCCTCATATAAGTGAGACCATTCTGTGTTTCTTTCTTTCTGGCTTATCTGCTAACATGATTCCTTCTAGCTCCATCTATGTTACTGAGAATGACATTAATTTGTCTTCTTTGATTGCGGAATAATATTTCACTGTGTGAATATACCATATTTTTCAACCATTCATCTCTTTGGGGAATTTGGGTTGTTTTCATGTACTGGCAATTGTAAATAGTGCTGCAATAAATATACAAGAACACATATCTATTTGTTTCCTTTGGGTATATTCTCAGTAGTGGGATCACTGGATCATATGGTAGCTTCATTTTCAGTAGTTTGATCATACTCCGCATAGCACCAGCTTGCACTCCCACCAGCAATGTGAGAATTACTTTCTTCACTCCAGCACTTGTTGTTGCCTGTTTTTTTTTTTTTGTTTGTTTTTTTATATAGGCTATTCTTTACAGGTGCAATATGGTATCTCAGTGTGGTTTTGATTTGCATTTCTGTGGTTATTAGTTGATGTTGAGCATTTTTTTCATATGCCTATTGGTCATTTGTATTTCATCACTAGAGAAACGTCTTTTTAGTTCTCCCAATTTTTTGAGTTGTTTTTTTTGTCTTGTTTTTCTTAAGTTTTGCAAGTTCTTTGTGAATCTTTGTTATCAGAACCTTGTCACTTGCATGGAGGTAAAAAATTTTCTCCCTTTCAGTGGGTTTCTTTTTGTTTTGGCTCTTGTCGCTTTTTAGTTTGATGTAGTCCCAGCTGTTTAAGTTTTCCTTCATTTTTTAGATGTAGATGTGTCCTGAAATGGATCTCTGAAGTGTAATTCATGGAGGGTTTTTGCCCAGGTTTTCCTCTATGCATTTTATGGTTTCAGGTCTTAACATCCAAGTCGTTTATCCATTTTGAGTTGATTTTTGTACATGGTGTGAAGGAATTGTCCTTGTTCATTTTTTTTTTTTTTGCATGTAGAGGTCCAATTCTCCCAGCACCATTTATTGAAGACGCTATCTTTGCTCCAGTGTATATTATTTCCCCTTTGTCAAAAATTAGTTTGACCACGGATATGTGGCTTTATTCTGGGCATTCAACTCTGTTCCATTGATCTGATTGTTTTTGTTCAATTCCATGCTCTTTTAATTATTATGGCTCTGTAGCACAATTTGAAGTCTGGAATTGGTATACCTCCATTTTCTCTTCTATTGATTAGAGTTTTGGATATTCATGGTCTTCTGTTGTTCCATATGAATTTCAGTAATTTTTGTTCTATCACTTTAAAGAACATCATTGGAATTTTCTTGGAATTGCATTGAATTTGTAGATTGCTTTTGGTAGTATAGACATTTTGATAATGTTAATTCTTCTAATCCATGAGCAGGGGATATTTTTCCATTTTTTAATGTCTCCTTTAGTTTCTTTTATAAATGTTTTATAGTTTTCTTTGTATATATATTTCACTTCTTTTGTTAGGTTTATTTCCAGGTATTTTATTTGTTTTTGGTGTGATGGTAAGTGGAGTCATTTTTTTGATTACCTCTTCTGACTGATTTTTGTGTGTTGATTTTGTATCCAACTACTTTACTGAACTGGTTTATTGTTTCAATTAGCTTTTCTGTGGATTATTTTTTTGTTTTCTATATAAAGAAAATCATCTGCATATAATGATAGTTTTATTTCTTCGATCCCTATTTGTAATTCTTTTGTGTACTTCTCTTGCCTTACCAATCTAGCTAGCACTTCCAGTACTAGGCTGTACAGCAATGATAAAGTAGACATCCTTACCTGGTACCAGATCTTACCTGGAATGATTTCAGCTTTTCCCCAATAAGGATGATGCTTACTGTGGGTTTGTTGTAGATGGCTTTTATTGTGTTGAGATATGTTCCTTTTATTACATTTTTTAAGTGCTTTCATCATGAGTGGGTGCTGAACTTTATCATAGGGTTTCTCTTTGTTGATGTGATGGATTGTGTGGGTTGATTTTCAGATGTTGAACAATTCCTGTGCCCCTGATCATGGTGGATAATCTTTTTTATGCAGCAGTGGATTCTTTTTGCTATGGTTTTGTTTAGAATTTTTGCCTCTGTTCATTAAGGAGATTAGCCTATAGTTTTCTTTCTTTGTGCTATCTTTGTTTGGTCTTCATATTTATGTAATGTTGGCTTCATAGAGTATATTCGTTAGTTTTCCTTCTTTTCTATTTTTTAGAAGAGTTTTAGAAATACAGGGTTTCTTTCATCTGTGAATGCTTGGTAAAATTCATTTGTGAAACTGTCTGGTTCTGGGCTCTTGTTTTGGGAAGAGTTATGATAACTGCTTCAATTTTGCTGTTTGTGATAGGTTTCTTATGTGTCCTCTCTTTCTTCTTTGTTCAGTTTTGGGTGGCTGTATATTTCTAAGAAATTGTCCATCTTATCCAGGTTGTTGTATTTGTTTGCATATAGATGTTCATAGTAATCTCTAATTATCTTTTAGATTTCTGCTGTATCAGTTGTAATTTCCCCATTTTCATTTATGATCGGTTTGTGTTTTCTCTCTTCTTTGTGAGACTTGCTAGGGATTTATCAATTTTATTTATTTTTTCAAAGATAAACAGGTTTTGGTTTTCACAATCGTCTTTTTGGTATCTATTTCATTTATTTCTGCTTTAATTGTTATTGTTTCTTGTCTTCTGCTGGTTTTTAGATTTTTTTGTTGTTGCTGTTATTTTTCTAGTTCCTTGACTTGAGTGATTACATTGTTCTTTTGGAAAGTTTCTACCTTTTTGATATGAGCCTGTATTACTACGAACATTCCTATTAATACTTTTTTTTCTGAGTCCCGTACATATTGGGATGTTGTGTCATATTTATCATTTGTTTCAATATAAGTTTTAATTTCTTCTTTGATTTCTTCATTTATCCAGTGGTCTTCCAGTAGCCTGTTGTTCAGTTTCCATGTAGTGTACCCTCTCCTTATTTTCTTTCCATTGTTGATTTCTAGTTATATACCTTTATGATCAGAGAAATAAGTTGTTATTATTTTGATCTTTGTGTATCTATCCATGTTTGCCTATGGCCTAATATATGATCGATTTTGGAGAAAGATCCATGTGCATTTGAAAAGAATGTGTATTCTTTTCCTTGGGGGTGCTGTGTCCTATAGTTCTCTGTTATGTCCATTTGGTCTAGATATTCTTTTAAAGCTTTCATGCCTTTGTGTAGTTTCTATTTTGTTGATCTGCCCTTTGATGAAAGTGGGTTATTGAAGTAACCAACCATGTATGTGTTTTCCTGAATATTTCCTTTCAGTTCTACTAGTAGCTGTCTTATAAATTTTGGTGTTCCCTCATACAGTGAGTATTTGTTGATAATTGTAATATATTTCTGGTGACTTGATCCCTTTATCATTAGATAGTGGCTTTCTTTATCCTTTGACACATTTTAAAATTTGAAATCTGCTTTATCTGTTATAAGAATGACTACCCCTGCTTTTTTGGGGGTACCATTTGTTTGAAGGATTGTTTTCCAGTCCTTTACTTAGAGTCTGTACTTATCTTTTATGTTCAGTTGTGCTTCCTAGCAACTTTTTTTTTTGTTTGTTTGTTTTTTTGCTTTAAGTTTTATTTGTATGACTGAGGTGGTTGGCCTGGACATTTAATGATAAAACATGAATAAAAGTCTCTAGAAGAATTGGAGTTGCAATTAAGGATTTTACCCAGGAGCATTTAATTTAATTAATTTTTTAAAATAAAAGTTCTATCTATCTATCTATCTATCTATCTATCTATCTATCTATCTATCTATCTATCTATCTATCTATCTATATCTATCTATCTATCATCTTTGACATCATTGTATTCCATGGGGTTCTCTCACCACTATATCACCCATGGACTGTCATTTCTATCTCAAGGAACATTTTAAAACAATGTCACAATAGAGGAGGAATGAACAAGGTCTACAGAACCTAGCTAATTCACAAACTCACCCTTGAATAGCCAAGAGTGGTTTGCATATCTGCCTTATTTTGATGGTCAAATAATTAATGTTAGAATGTCAGTGTTTTCAGAAAGTTTGAGGTTATTGGTCTTGACAATGATTTCCAGACTTTACACATTGCAAATGGGATCACGCAAGTGAAATGACAGTTTTCACTAGGTTTGGAGGGAAACTTTTTATCATTTAGCTCTATTGGGGATGCTATGCTTACCATATCATTTAGGTCACACTGCTTTACAGAAATCCAGTTGATTAATTGTGATTGGTTGAGATTTGAGCTTTCACTAAAATTTGCATTTTGGCATTTAGAAGTCAGTATCAGTAATGATTATCTTGGGCTTTGTAAAGGGAAAATACATATACCTGAAGGGACTCAGAATTCCACAGGTTTACCTACTGGTTCTACACTTACTTCCCTCTATCAAACACACTGCCCAGTGGCAGTACTGGTAGAGATTTTTATATTGGTTAAAGAAAATAATTCTCAGAGAAGATGGTAGCAAATGTTCCCCTGAGATAAAGATATACACGTCAGTGATCTGGACAGATTCAGGAGTTTTGCTGCCCTTTCCTCATTGTATGAGATAATCTTATGAAATTTGTCACAAACTCTGAAAGAAAGCATGACTGGTTTGTCTGACCTCTCTGAGGGGACATTCATCCATGGTTTCATACTATTATTAGCATTGCACCAAGCCAGATCACTGGGACTGTGTTTCCATCTAATTTTATAGAAGCATGTTGCTATAGGGAGCTCCAAGCATTAAGGAAATGTCCTTCCTTCTGCTCCTTTGGTCTCTTAGATTTCATACCATCAGTGGGAGCCTATCTTTTGTGATACAAATGAGAGCATCTATTTGAATATGCTCTATATTTGTGATGGAACATTCCATAAAAATCAAAGGTTTTATTTGCTGTAGATGCAAGCCTCCATTTTCCCCTTCTCTAATGTACATGTCATGTAGAACCAAACAATGTGAAAGAACAGTGAGTACCCATAGTAAATACAAATAAATAATCGATATGTTTTACATTACATTCGTTTATGTGTTTATATTGGAATTTGTCTATAAAATAGATGGAGTGCAGTACTATGGTCCATTATAGATTCCATTATCATCTGAAATAATGGGCAAGGAAATAATTCTCTTTAATCAAGTTGTGCAATTGTGTAATAAATGGTGTTAGTAGGGTCATTTGTTTAGATGTATTTGTTGAGTAATAAGAACCTGCTAAATTGAGTTCAATGGGAAAATTACTACAAAGATTGACTATTCATTGTGACCTGGAGTTTGTTTGCTTTCAGTCATCATATTCTGGCAGAACTATAGTAAAGACCTATATTATAGATAATATGCTGGGTAAAAGCCTGAATAACTAGGAGGCTATTTATACATACTTGTGCCAAAAACTTCTAAAAAGCAAATCTTTGTTTAGTCACTTGTAACTTCAACCTCACAGAAAACATTTGCAACTAAAACTGAATGAGGAAAACTATTAGAAAGGCAATGACTCTTTTATTTAAACGTTATTTTATGTAATGACATTTATGCGATGATATTTAATTATTTGAAGGCATTTATGTAGGTATTTTGGGTAAGGAAAAAGATAATTGTTAACAAGAAGTTTATTCTTTAAGTTCACATGAGGTTTCTTAAAAATGAAAGTGAATTAGTTTTATATATCTTAGTTATATATTAGGATTAATTTTGGTAGATGAGAACAATTATTGGAGTTATTAATTTGTCTTTAATAATTCATTGATATTCATGTAACAGTGGAAATACTAAGTTTTTGCTCAAAGTAAGCAAGAAATATTGTGTATTGATAGGTCATTCATTTCCACTAATTTTTAAGAAGCCTACTGAGGTTCTAGGTTTTGAAATATAGAGGAAAGTAATACTGAATGATAAGTCACTAGATATAGAACATTTTGTAATAAACATATTAGAGTTGGTCATGAAGAACCTCATAGCACAATGATCAATTACTGATACTAGGACTTCAATCTACCAGTAGTTTGCTGTGAACATTGTCAGAAGTTGGGATTGTGGGGTATCATTTTTTGCTTCTCAGCTCTGTATTTAACCTTCATTGTCCTGCTTGTGACAACTGGTATTTTTCTTTTGCCAGCTGGTTCAATTTTACATTTTGTCAGAATAGGGTGCAGGAGAAAGGGAGTTTTCTTCTTCCTGCTCTTCCTATGACTTCCTGTGATGCTAGACTGACACTCAATGCACACAACATTAACATTTCCAGGGAAGTATTTCTGGAGTTTCTTCAGGCACCACTTCTGGTTTTCTAATCAATATTCCTGATGGACATATTCCCAGTGAGTTCCTCAGGGTCCCTATTGCAGCCCAGGTGAGCTCCATGTGTCCTCTATGGTTTTATGCTGTGATCAATAGCAGCATTTTCTTCCACCCTCCTACTCCTGCATCAGTGTTCACTGAATTCTGTGGGAGTTGAACTAGCTTCCAAATGAGTCTAACAGCTCTCAGCCACTGGCAGCTCACTGGTAGCTTCGCTGGCATCACTGGGAAATGCTACAAACTCCCGTCTTAGATTAGTGTCTGTGTGTGGATCAGCTTAACTTCTGTACAACACAGTAGAATTTTCCAGGTGCTAGTGTGCTTGGACCAGATCCTCTGCAACCATTGAACTACAGCTTCAGGAAAACTCACTCCACTCCAAGTTTGCTTTAAGGTTGGTAATCTTTCTCTACTCTAGCACATTTTATAATTTTTTTCTGCCCTGGAGTAGTAAAGTCCCTGTAAGTAGTTTACACCTCTTTATATTAAACTTTCCTTGTTCAAATTACTGTGTGATGGCTCTCCTAATTGTCGCCTGATTGTTACAGAAGTCAGACTGGTAATTATAGTAGTTCACCGAAAGCTTCAGTAGAGGTGTGATTTAATCTCTTTGTCAGAATATTTCAATTTCTTACTACAAAGGTACTGTTTGGAAATATGACTACTTTTTAAAATGCTTTCAAAAACTAGAAGTTAGATATATTTAAACTACATCTAGCTATTTTACTATGGTTAAAATCTTTTAAATCTAATGATCTTATTTTCATATCATCCATTTCTATAGCTTCCTGTGTTTTCTCTTATATTTTATGTAAATCTTGCTTATATTATGATTACACTCAGCAAAAGTCAAAGAACGATTGAGGGTGAAACATTCTATGTCAGTGGTTCTCTTCCCTGGTAGTATATTAACATCACCTGGAGAGTTTTTAAAAATTAATATCTGGACCCAACTCCAGACCAATTAAATTATATTCTCTGGTGGCAGAACCTGAATATTAGCAAAGTGTTACTTAAAAACTCCCTGGATGCTATTGATTTGCAGCCAGGATTGAAGATCACTGCTCTATAATTTTACCTCCTATTCTTTCCTATACTTTTAATTTTACTGCTTCTAATTTTAGCTGCAAGAGACCTACAGGAGCACAACCACAGCAGAATGACTTTTCTATTTTACAGCTAAATTCATCATTGCATTCTTGCTTGCTAACAATTGCCCATCTAACGTTTAGTTAGCACCTACATGTTTTGAGCTAGAGTTTACAGAGTGAATGGAAACAAAGACCCTTTTTGAGCAGCAAGGGAAGCCTGTAATAACTGTGCATGTGCAGGAGGCACTAAGTGTTATAGTGAAATATCAAGTAACATAGGGGGACTGAGTGATGGTAGCAGGCAACATGTAAACTATGTGAGGTAGGGTGTTGTGGAAGGCGTTCTTTTTTCAAAATTATATATATATATATATATATATATATATATATATATATATATATATTTCACTTTATTGTGATCCCTGGGGGTCACCCACCACCTCCCCTCCCTGGTCACTTCATCTGGTTCTTTCCCACAGTTGTGTATTTTTGCTTGGTTGTCCATGTATTAGTGAAACCATTTGTTTTCTGTCTTTTTCCTTATGACTTGTTTCTGCCAATATGATTTCTTCTAGGTACATCCATGTTACCAAAAAATCATCAAATTTATCATTTTTAATTGATGTGTAATATTATATATATATATATATATATCACATCTTTCTCATCCAGTCATGGGACATTTGGGTTGTTTCCAGGTCCTTGCAATTATAAATACTGCTGGAATAAACATCTGAGCACAGGTGTCCCTTTGTATCCACATTGAGGTCTCCTTTGGGTAGATTCCCAGAAGAGCAATTGCTCTTCTGGAAGTGGTAGTTCCATTTTCATTAGTTTGAGGATCCTCCACACAGCTTTCCATAGTGACTGGACCAGTTTACATTCCCACCAGCAGTGTAAGAGAGTTCCTTTCTCTCCACATCCACACCAGCGCTTGTTGTCTGTTTTTTGGATGTGGGCCATTCTTATTGGTGTAAGGTGGCATCTCACTGCAGTTTTGATTTGCATTTCCTTTACTGTTAATGATGTTCAACAGTTTTTCATGTGCCTGATGACCATTTGGACTTCCTCTTTGGAGAAGTGTCTTTTTAGATCTCCCCATTTTTTAACTGGGTTTTTTGCTTTGTTTTTGTTAAATTGTGTAAGTTCTTTGTGTATCTTTGTTATTAGACCCTTATCACTTGTATGGAGGGCAAAAATTTTTTCCCACTTGGTTGGGATTCTTTTTGTTTTTTCTGTAGACTCTTTTGCTATGTAGAAGCTTTTTAGTTTGATGTAGTCCTGGCTGTTTATGTTTTCCTTCATTATTTTTGCCACTAATACATGTGGCCAAAAATGGATTTCTGAATTGCAAACCATGAAGGGTTTTGCCCAGGTTTCCCTCTATGTATTTTATGGTTTCAGGGCTTATGTCCAAGTCTTTTATCCATTTTAAGTTGGTTTTTGTATAAGGTGAGGGAGGTATCTTAGTTCATTTTTTTGCATGTCTTGGTCCAGTTTTCCCAACACCATTTATTGAAGAGGCTATCCTTGTTCCAAAGTAAGTTTTTCACTACTTTGTCAAAGATTAGTTGACTATATATGTGTGGCTTTATTTCAGGGGATTCAGTTCTGTTCCATTGGTCAGTCTGATTGTTTTTATACCAGTACCAGCTGTTTTAATTACTATGGCTTTGTAGTGTAGTTTGAAGTCTGGAATAGTAATTCTTCCATTCTCTCTTTTTCTGGTCAGGAGGTTTTTCGATAATTGAGGTCTTTTGTTGTTCCATGTAAATTTCTGTAATTTTTGTTTTCTCTTTGAAGAATGTTGTTGGAATCTTTTATTGTTTCAAGAACTTTTTCTGTGGATTTTTTTGGATTCTCTACATAAAGAATCATATCATTTGCATAAAATGAGAGCTTCAGTTTTTTCCCCCTATTTGTACTCCTTTTATGTCTTTCTCTTGTCTTATTGCCCTTGCTAGAACTTCTAGTACAATGAAAAGTAGTGGAGAGAGTGGGCATCCTTGACTGGTTCCAGATCTTAATTGAAATGATTTTAGTTTTTCTCAGTTTAAGACAATGTTTGCTGTAGGTTTGTGTTAGATGGCTTTTATTATGTTGAGATATGCTCCTTTTATCCCCAAAATTTTCAAGAGCTTTTATCATAAATGGGTGTTGAACTTTATCAAATGATTTCTCTGAATCTATTGATATGACCATATAGTTTTTGGTTTTATCCTTGTTGATGTGTTGGATTATATTAATTGATTTTCGAATGTTGAACCATCCCTGTGTCCTGGGATAAATCCCACTTGGTCATGGTGAATAATGCTTTTTGTACATTGTTGGATTCAATTTGCCAAGATTTTATATAAAATTTTTGCATCTGTGTTCATTAGGGAAATTGATCTATAGTTTTCTTTCTTCGTGCTGTCTTTATTTGGTTTTGCTATGAGAGTGATGTTTGCTTCATAGAATGTTTTTGGCAGTTTTCCTTCTTTCTCAATTTTTTTGAAAAGCTTTAGTAGTGCAGGCATTACTACCTTTTTGAATGTCTGGTACAATTCGTTTGTGAAGCCATTTGGTCTTGGGTTTTTATTTTTAGGTAGAGTTTTGATGACTGCTTCAATTTTGCTACTAGGGATTGGTTTGTTTAAGTTCTCTACTTCTTCTTTGTTTAGTTTTGGGTGGTTATATCTTTCCAGGAATTTGTCCATCTCATCCAGGTTGTTGTATTTGTTTGCATATAGGTGTTCATAGTAATCTCCGATTATCCTTTGGATATCTGATGTGTATGTTGTAATTTCTCCTCTTTCATTTGTAATCCTGCTATTTGAGTGTTCTCTCTTCTTTGTGAGGTTTGCAAAGGGGTTATCATAAAATAAAAATAAACTTTTTTATAAAAATAAATTTTATTTATTTTTTCAAAGAACCAACTTTTGGTTTTATTGATTTTCTTGATAGTCTTTTTGCTATCTAGATTGTTTATTTCTATTTTTATTTTTATTATTTCTTGTTTTCTGGGTTTTGGGTTTTTTTGGTTGTTCTTTTTCTAGTTCATCGAGTTGGGGGAATAGATTATTTCTGTGGTTATTTTCTTGCTTTTTGATATGAGCCTGTATTGCTATAAACCTTCCTTTAAAAAATGCTTTTGCTGAGTCCCAGATATTCTGGAATGTTTGCTGAGTCCCAGACATTCTGGAATGTGTCTTCTTTGTCATTTGTTTCAAAGAAGGTTTTCATTTCTTCTTTTTTTTTTTCTTTTATTGTAGTTTTATTTTGTTCTTTGGGTTACAACCACTCTGTTATATAATTTTTCCCCCTCCCTCCTCCCTCCGGTGCTCCCTCCATTCTCTCACACCCTACTCTTTGTTATTTATTAGCTGTGCTGAGTCCATTAGTCTCTTTCCTATGTTAGTGTCTTTTCTCTGGGTGAGGGGCTGCGTTGTTGGGTCCCGGCGCTGTTAGATTTTCAGTCTTAAGATTTTTGGTGGCCAGGTTATATTCATTTGTGATCTGTCCATGTTTTCTTGCTGCAGGCCTTCCTCTCCAATCCAATCCCCTCACCTTTGCTTTGCTGCTTTTCTTTATGAGTCTGGTGTCGAGCTTTGGGGGTCTTGTCTCCTGCTGGTGTTGTTCCAGATATTTCCTTGAGTTCAAGCTTTGAGACTAGGTCTTGCTATATTTGCTCGTGGAACCGCAGGCTCTCGCTGCCCAGGGTACTACAGACTCAGGCAATTCCCAGCCTCAGCTTCCCAAGTAGCCGGGATTACAGGCGCACGCCACCACGCCCAGCTATTGTTTGGAACTAAGTTTCGCTATGGGCCCCAAGCGGGACTCGAACCGCAATCCCTAGCCCCGGCTGCTTCCTAGGCTGAAGCTTACAGGCACAGGCCACTGTGCCCGGCCCATGAGTTCAGGCTTCTGCGAGTGGCCTTTGAAGGTTATCTCCTCTGCTTCCTTTGGCAGTTTTGATGTGGGGCCCATTATCACCTCTTTGGTCATCCTCTCCTCTCCCTTAATAAGGGGAGAGTGTGTTGTTCTCCGTGAATATATCTCCACTTTAAAATCCCGAGTTTTGGCCCAGCCAGTGTAGAAGTGCACCTGTTGACATCGGGACTCTATGGTTGTTTTTCTGGTCTTGCTTGTACTGGTTCACTTGGTTGTCCATCTGCTGTGTCCCGCTAGGGTCTGTGGGCTGGACTTTTGCCTGGTCCCTCACCCGTTCTATGTTGGGGTTGCTGTTCATCTATTCTGGTTGCTCTGAGGTTTAGCTGGAGTAAAAGAGATATGGAGGGTCCCCC
>PVHY01020720.1:0-25031 GCA_004024945.1 Uropsilus gracilis
ACTGATAAGAATCTATCACATTTGAGTTACTACATTGAATTACTTTGCAGTACAGTTGAAAAAACTCTTTTAAGAAAGCTTAATAAAAAGTTTAATACAATAAGTCTATATTAGCTCTTGCCATGTATAATTTGCAATCAGCTTCTGATACTGCTTTTAAATAAAAGGACTTGTTCTTTCTAAGTTATCATATCAACAATAATAATATAGTGTTTATACATTAACAGCAAACCAAGTCTATAATATTGATGAAATAATACATCATAGTGTACTGGAGGTAACAGAGTTTTAGCTATATATATTTTCTTTTTTACTTCCTTCCATATATGTGTTTAAAAGACCACAAAGTGATTGATATTAGACAAACATATTTATTAACATTTTATATTTTTCATACATACTTTAATATGTATGTTAAAATATTATAAAATACTATAACCTGATGGTAGTAGACTAACAACTTACTTGAAATATCAATTTCATATATATTAAATGCACCATCCTCAACTATTATACTACAAAATACTTGCTAAAGTATGTAAAAAAAATATTTATCCTACCTTACAGCCTTCTAATGAACTGGTAGTTAGCACATAGAAAATTGATTTTTTTTGTACAATGAAAATTTACTCTGATAGTTTGAAGAAAAATACCTAGAGACATTTTCCAAAAGACTAACAAGGTTAAGTAAAAAGTAACAAATGTATAAAACACAAAAGTATCAGCAAGATTTTTTTTAAAGTGTATTATAAAAAATTAGGCAATCATTCTTTTACCAAAGACTTTCCATGTCAACTTATTCTGTCCAATGTCCAGACTAATGTGACTCAGGTATTTTAAAATATTTTAGAAGCATTTTCTCAAAAATTTCCAAGATAGTAGCTTTCAGATGTTCTTCAATCCCAACGTTGCTCAGAAAAAGTAGGTTTTAGAACTTATCACCAACCATTTTTTGGGCAAGTTTTTTGTTTTCTTATCGCCAATGGTTAGAAGTTGGCACTCTTCAACAAATGTTCACTGAATTGTTGAAATTATAATAGTTAAATATCAGTATAACATATGAATAAATAAGGTCTTTTGGAGGATTATGGGAAAACATTTAGTTTATACACGTATCCATAAAGACATGAAAATGCTCTCACTTATTCTTAATGCTCTATTTCTTAGGAGTGCTACAGAGAAGCAAGCAAGTGAAAGGGAAGAATTTCCTGAGTAGTTCATCTAATATGGATAGTTTGTTAAAACTGAAAAGAAGTCTGAATATTTTAAGAGGTAAGCTAAATATTAGCTATACTCAATTTTATATGGTATAAACCAATTTAAAATTCATAGGACCTCATAATTGTTTACATAGGTCCTATATTCAAGTCTGGTATTAAATCACTAAAAAGTTAAACTTTTTAAAAAAGAATTTTATCTCCAATTAAAGTCATTAACTTGGAGTATAGCTTTTAAAGTCTATTAATTTAATGTAGTTAAAAGCTACTATTTGATGGAAAAGGATTTCAGTGCATGGTGTGAGAAATGAATGATTGAAAAAGGTATGTAATAAATATATTTAAATATAAACAAAGATACCTCAAGCAGGCCCACCAATACCATGGATTAGGTAAATTAAATGTTCTGAGAATCCTGTAACTTTAAACTCTGCACTAAGTCAGACTAATTTTTGTTTCCCGAAAAGATTAGATATTAAGAGTACCTGAAGCAAATTAAACCTTCTGAAAGGACATCGACTTCAAAGAAGAATGGAAGAATAACATAGCAGATATAAATAGATAGCAATATAACAATATAAAATTGCTGAACTGAAATAATAATAAAATGTCATTATTCAAATGAATGCTGGGAGATAAAAAGACTTGCATGGTTTTTAAAAAACAAGATACAAAGTTGAAAATTTTGAAAGTTTAAAAGCATTCATCTCCTAAGTATAAAGAGTTAAACAGATTTTATCTACACTGTCCACCTATAACCTAGCACTTCCTTAACCTTCCAAGATATTTTGGAAATTTAATCCAAAGTGTGAGGATCATAGAAAAATAATTCAAGGTAAACATTTTAGAAAATTCAGACCAATTAGGAAACATGCCACTGAAACAAGAAAGAAATTGGTTTCAAAAGGAAAAACCATCATTACAAGGAAGCAGACTCCTAAATTTGAAAGGCATAATGAAGATTTGCTATGTGGTTTTTCCTGATGTGAGAATTTGACTAGAGTACTTGTATGTATTTTTTATTACTTGTTAGTGTAACATGGCTCTATTAACTCACTGGCATGTAAAGTGTAAAAGGGATTTTAAAATCTGAATTATATTGAATAGTTAAAATAAACAAAAGTCAAGATCTAAAGAAAAACATCCTTCTGAATAGAATCAATCTAGAACATCAATTCTTACGATAAATCCATGACAGATTCAAATGGATAAACCCATAAACCCATATTTTGATCAAATTTTTCCAAAACTGAAAGGGTATAAAATATTACAGAAACTCAACAGTGACTCTTAGTGGCACACCAAGATTAGTTCTTCTCAGTGTGGCTGCAGTGGGTGGGTAGGTGGTGCTGGTGTAGATCAAATCTATTACCTGTAGGCCAGTGCCAAAGCCACATCTTGTTCCCCCAAGGAAGAGTGTTTATCAGAATGCAAGAGCATCGGCAACAATAGAACACTAATTTTGGATTTGTCTAGTTTGTTTTTAAAAAGCAGTCACAAGCAAAAAAAAAAAAGAAAAAAAAAGACTTTGTGTAACAACCTATAACACTTCCCAAAAGACAGGAAATATTAGCTTGCTAGAGATACCAGTGGACAAAAGTTCCAAAATTTATTGAGGTTTTAGGACGTAAAAGTACATTCCTTAGAGGGCAGAAATTTATACAGGGGATTGAAAAGATGCAGTTTTAAATTCTGTTTATATAAACCAGAGGGCTCTGTCTGATTCCTCCCAGTATATAGAATACATACCAGCCACGACTATTAGAGATTGTATATAACTAGACAAAATGGTGATGTAGACGATCAAGTTCTAAAAATCATATCCCAGAGTGAAGTAAACGCTAAAAGAAAACACTTTTAAAGTGCCAGAATCCCCAATAAGGACAAACTGTGGCTATATTAGTTCACCATTACCATTTAAATCTCCTGCTTAGTGCTATCAATTCAGAGGCTTAAAGTTCTATTCAGAATCAAAGAGGAAAAGTTTTATTTTACTCTCACATAGGGCAGGGAACAGGAAAGTTGTTTTTTTTTTTTAATGAAAGTATAATAAATATTTTAGTTATTTTGGTCACATCACCTGGTCTCTGCTGCTTTCCTCTTCTACTTCTACCACCTTTGCCCCACCCAGACTCCTTTAAACACATATGGATCATTTTTAGAGCACTGGTCATATAACATTGGGTTGTTTGTTAAATCAAGTTGTAGCTGCAAATCACTGGTAAGAAATTCTCTGTTAAGTCTCCTCAAGTACCTCCTTTCTTTCAACTTGAAATCACTTCAGCTAGAATAAGAATTAGAAGTTCAAAGGGCTGGTCACAGTGGCATGTGGCTTTAATGCCAAGCCTAGGACGGGAGCCTGAGTCTGGGAATCACTTGAGTCCTTGGGTTCGAGACCCGCCTGGGGCAACACAGCAAGACCTAGTTTTACTGGGTGTGGTGTAATGCCCCCATTCAGAATGAATTCTACCAAAAAAAAAAAAAATATTTTCCCTCACATGGTAAAACTAAAGTATATTCTTTGTGCCTGAGTTTCCAGTTGTTTCCCATAGCAGTTTTGATTAAAAATTTTTACTATAAGAATTTTTCAAACCTAACAGATTAAGTTAGATATGTAGAATAAATTTTAATTTAGAACTCAAATTTTAAAACTACTTTATAAAAATTTTTTTCCCAACCTATAAAAAAAGTTCTTCGTGTGTTCATCCTGAATATAAGGTTTGGAATATCTTGGGTAATTTAAAATATATTTAGATGACATATGAATTTATAAAATATTATTACTCATAAGCTATGTTTAGTCCAGATTTAAAAATGCCATCACAGGCCAGCCCCTGAAAAATCACAATTCCATCAAATATAGATATGAGAGTTTTCATTTTAGATATATATGAGCTAACGTGTTTCCTACATCTTTATTTTGTAGGTTAGATGAATTTGACTCCTTTTTAGACTAAAAAACAAGTAAACTCTTCTTCACTAAAAAAAAGTTTAAAGGAAATAATTATTCACTTCTTGATGTTGCACTGTATCTCCTAAATTTTACTTTTATTTTACTGTATTTAAAAGCTCCTCTTCTTGAAGTTTCAATTTAAAGTCCTCTCTGATTTGTTCTAGCAACTCTGGTTTAAAAATAACATCCAGTGCAGTCATTGCCAGAGCTTTGGCTGTACGCAAAGTGTAGAACTGAGCTTCTTGTGATCCTAAAAAGAAAAGAAAATAAATTAAAACATTCATGCTTAACAAATTTACAAATTAGCTCTCATTATCTAAATTGCTCCTCCAACCACTTAAAATATAGTATATTCTAGTGATGTTATGTAATGAAATAATAGGCTAAATCAGTTAGAAAGGCAGCTACTACACAGGTGCAGTGGCGCACGCCTGTAATCCAGCTACTTGGGAGGCTGAGGCTAAGAATCACTTGAGTCCACAGATTCAAGACTACCCCGGGAAACATAGCAAAACCTAGTCTCTGAAAAAAGAAAGAAAAGCAGCTACTAATACAAAAAGGAGAGCATATCAAAAAAGTCACTTCTAGTAACACTTACCTGCAGCTTCAGTATATTGTTCTGTATGATTCAAGGCATCTGATCCAATGTAAAAATATGGATGAATCCCAGGGACCACAAAAGTAACATTTCCAAAATCAGTAGATCCTTAGAAAGGTGAAACAATCCATTTATTTGTAATTGCTATTCCAACAGACACTAGACCATACCTAGCATGGTTTACTAGCCCTTCCTTTCCAGAAATCCCCCACTCCTTTGGCTTCCATGACTCCACACTCCACTGATTGTCTGGTTTACTCTCCATGACACTGCCTCCTTTACCTGTCTCCTAAGTGCTGTGTCAACTCTGGGCTTGTCCTTCTGCATGCTTTGACCACAACATCGACATCTGTGTTTCCAATGATCTCAACTACTGGTAACTCCAAAATTTCTCTACCCTAGGTACCTTTTGGAAGTCCTAGATTCAGCAGGCTACTAGACAGCTCCACTTAGAAATCCTATAAGTATCTCAAATTTAATGTGCTAACAATTTATGTCAAACACCTGTTTTTTTACTTTAATTCTTCATCTCAGTGAATGACATCAATATTCCATTTTTCACTACCAGTCATTTTGAGTCTATTTCATTAACATCGATCATTATAATTTAGGAGATACATCTCCAACATGCAAACATATTAGTAATAATGCTTTTAAAAGGAAAAACCCATAGTAACCCCCAACTCTAATAGCTGTGTTATTCCTCAGAAACTGAAAATCCCCCATACTTACTGACCTGCTTATCTGTGGTTACTGAGAATGAATTTAAATTATTTCCCATTTAAATAGCTTACCCAAAAAATACAACTAAGCAACTCTAGATAACAGAAATATTTAGAATATAAAGGAACAAGTATGTTGGCTATTACTTAAGACAAATTTGCTCACCTGACATTCCACATTCATTCTGGTATTCAACAGGTGACATTCAACTGATTAGCTGTTTTGCTTGTTTAAAAGTTTATATTGTGTTATACGAAATGTCTCCATATGCAAGTGCATAAATGAAAATCTCATCTCACCTCCCCAAACATCTCGGTAGGTCAATTCTTGCTAACTTCCATGAAGTTAAAACATGTATCCTTTTTGAAGTTCTAAACTGTTAAATCTAGACAACAGCTTCTAAATTTTGTAAATTTCCTATGTGGCACTTTGTAAAAAAATTAGTATCTTTCCCCTATTACATTTGTGAGAAATATCATTAAAAAAATCAGCAGTACCTCCCTACCTCCAAAGCCATTCAACAAAACTATTAACTAAAGATGGTATTTCTCTCTTCAATTAACTTCACATACGCAGTGGAATTTAATTACCTGAAGGGCCATTCAACATTGCATCTTCTGAGATGAATTCTATTCCCAGCTTTTCCCCATTTTCCATATAAGTTTTCCAAAGGCTCTTATTGGGAAGAACATTATAATAATCATGTCGTCCACCTTTAATTTCTACCTAATTATAAAACAAATTTTGAAATAAAAACTCAGTTATTATCTAATTTTCAAAGCAGTATGGTTCTCTAGCAGAAAGAAATTTAAGAAGGAACATGTTTCCCTTTTGAACAGAAATCCTCTCACATCTTTTACTTTATCTCAAACTAAATACAAACAGTATTAGCAAAAGTCAATTATAACATGTCAGAGATGACGTTTCTTCTATTCTCAGCAACATTAGTTAGGAACAATGACAATTTAATCTGGTATTAAAAAAGAATCTAAATTTTTAAAAGAATGAACTTTATCCTAATAGAATTTATACTTTGAGTGATTAACTAATGATATTAGCTATGTATTTATTTTATAAAAATTTAGATACTTATAAATAAGAAATTAATTATAAAAATTTTTTTTCAGACACTTAACATATACTGCTATTGTTAGACACTGCTAATATAAATCATACATCCCTAGTCAACTGAAGACAGAATATATGTGGTTAGGCCCTAACTCTTCATAAACGTACCTCGTTAATTCACATAAGAACCCTAGAACAGACTTTCTAATCTTCCTTTTTCAAGTGAGAAAATGGAGGCACAGATCAGATCTCTCCAACTGAATTATTGGCTCTCTCTAGGGCAAGATTCACATTTTACATAATTCTGCGACTTCTCATCACATATATACTCCACATGCTTGTTATACTAATGTAACTGAGTTTATGGTTCAAAATGAATGAAATCCCTTGACTAAATTCTTGTGTATTCTTACTTTCATTCCAGCAAACATCACTATTACATATATTTCTAACTTCACCGTAAAATAGCTTTTGCTGATTTTGCCATAAAATCCTCTTTATAGGAAATACACTAAATACTAAACAATTCCAATAGCATAACTGCCAAAGAAGAGCATGACTGGCAAAAATCCAGAGATTATAGTTCTGCAGTATCAGTTATTCTAATTTCTGTGCAAAAAGATAACTGAAGTTTTCTCTATGTAGGCATAGAGTAAAACAAAGATGAATTAAAGACACATCAACTATTTAATCAACTAATTTCACCTTGTCAAGATAATAACAAATGAAAAAGAGGCCAATTAGGTTTTAACTGAACAATATAAACAACCCAGTTCACATTCATATACACGTCTCTGATTATAACTTAGATTAATTAATTGTTCTTACTGTGCATCCTGTAGCCAAAGCTGCAGCTCTGAAGCAATCTTCTGCTTTTTTGGTCAAAAGTGGAAGTTCTTTCATTGATGGTGCACGGAAGTAATAGATTAATTCCGAGTAAGAAGGTATGATATTGGGCTTTACACCACCATTTTTAATTATACCTATAAGAAGAATCAAATTGCTGTAAATTAAGCTTGGAGACTATTTTCAAAGTTTAAACACAACCATAACCTTTCTTAGTCAATATGTACATTTAAAAAATAATTTAAATTTATTAACTTCACAGATATCCAAGACTTTGATATGTCATACTATGTCATACTACAAACTACTACATGTCATACTACATGACACTTTTGAGCCAATATGAAAAAAGTAATTGTTAAGATGTACTGTAGTCTAAAGAATTTCTACAATGTTAAGATAAATTATGAATCCTGACCAGAAGTCAGATATTTTTATAACAACAAAAAATAAACTTAGTAATAGCTTAAGCTCTCTAGAGAAGACTTATTTCTGTAGATTTATTGATGGTTATACATTTTGATAACCTTTTGACAAAACAAGATAGACTGTATGAGTTTCTATAATTATACTGTACCTCAAAAATATTTCAAATGGCATTTGGTGCTGAGAAAATAATTATCATGCCAACAACAATTCAACATGGGATTACTAATGATTATCAACTGTCGAAAACAAATGTATTGCCAAGCATGGTGGCACATGCCTGTAAATGGCAGTCTAGGAAGCCGTGGCCAGGGCCAGAGCCAGGGATAGTGGTTCGAGTCCAGCCAGGGGCATGTAGCAAGACCTAGTTCTAAAAAAATAGCTGGGTATGGTGGCGCGTGCCTGTAATCCCAGCTACGTAGGAAGCTGAGGCTAGGGATTGCTTCAGCCCGTGGTACTCCAGGCAATGTGAGCCTGTGGTTCCACAGGCAAAAATAGCAAGACCTAGTCTCGAAAAACAAACAAACAAAAAAACAAAAAAAACCCCACAAATATATTTATCTAGGAGTAGACAATGAAGTAGATATATATAAAATATATATGTGCAATCAATTTTTTAAAAATGTTTTAAATGCATTTATTTGGAACAACATGGAGAATGAAGATTTATCCATTCAAAGTAATATCATATAGCTATGGAAAATCTAATTTTGTATGACCTACTTTAAAAAACTTACTACTTTTGCTTATTCCTTTTAAAGAATCTAAAGCAGGAAAAGTGCAATTATATTATATTATATTTATATATGCAATTATATTATTTGGTAAAAGTGCAATTATAAACTGACTCAGCCTATAGTAGAAATGAGATAAAAGATAGAAACTAAAGTATAATTTCCCAAAACATAAGGGAATAAACTAAATAAATTTACTTTGTCAAGACAGTATTGTATTACTATATTTTAATTAAAGATATTACTCAGAATTAGCATCACTTGAGTAAACAGACTCAGTACTCATGATATGTTTTTTAATTGAGAAATGACAAAATTAAGAGATTGTGAGACTGGAATATCAAGTTCCAGCTTTCAACTACCCACAGCCAGAATATAAATTTGTACATAAACCATTATTTCAATACTCATGACCATTCCAATTGGTATAAATAATCTCATCTTCTTATCCATATAGACAAACATCTCAGTATCCTGACACATGAATTTCTGAAGATGCTTAAAATTCTTAGACTATTCATATAAAGTACATAAAATGTAGTTTTAGTGATATATTGAGTAATTACTGTTCATTGAAATGTAGTAAGGACACGTTATTACACAAAGTACTTGACATTCCTACCATGAACTCTCCAGTTTGGTTTCATTTGCTGTCTAAATACAGACATGTTGTTGTAGGCGAGAACAGCAGCATCCAAGGCATTCACTCCTTCCCAGGGATAGGCAGCAGCATGAGATGCTTTTCCAAAGTATTTCACAGTCACACTTAGAAAAGAAGCATCATTTGGAATTATTTTTCCAATATCATTAGAGTAAGAACATCCAAGTAGCAGAATTACCCAATTATCATTCAATGTGAACTCATGCTGCGAGAATTTTGATCTGCAAGTCATTACTTATGACTTACTTATTGGTTTGACAATCTTGTCACATGGGTCCACATTTTTTAAGTATAAAAATTTTGTTGTTAGTCCTCATTCCTTTTTTTTACAATTAGGTGCAGCTGAATAGAATCAAAATACTATGCTAAAACTGTAACTATGGGACTTGAGAACACACTAAAGAAAGTTTCATTAAACTGAAACAAAGAAATTATTAAAAAGTACAATTATGGGGGCACATGGGGCTGGGCAAAAAAAAAGGTATAATTATGGTGTAAAAATTAGTGAATTGGTATGATAATTTGTTTCCCCCCCATACCATTAGCAAACTTGAAGTGATTTTGAAATAACCTTTTACAATTAACGCTACCTTATACATCTTTTTAATTTCAGTAAAAATGAAATTCTCCCAATATTGTGTGTAAGTCACATTTATATATGTCACATTCATATATAAGCTTAGTTATGTGCTTATAATTTTATTGTGTAAGTCACATTCATACATAAGCTTAGCTATGTGCTTATAATTTCAAATTATGTATCTTAGCATAAATTATGCAATATTAATGTACTATTGGATTCACATGACAGTATTTTCACTCTACAATCCTATCTGCAGAATGGGTTTGTTTTTCAAAGTGGGGGTAAACTGTAAGTGAACATAACAAGTCCTCAAGACTGGTAAGAAAAATGATTGTATGGCAGGCCCATGTGCCAGGCAGGTTCTCTATCGATTCGGACAGAGATGATAGTCGTAGAGCCCTCAGAACATTTACAGGTTTTAATGCCTCGCAGGGAACCAGGCACGTAGGTGCAGGATAAATGAGCTGGTCATTCGTCTCTATGATCAGCCATTAGCCTCTATGATCAGCACCTATGCTCTCCCCATGATTGTACATGCCTGGCCCAATGGGCATGCTCATGTGTGAGTGGGCACACCTGGGCCTGGGAGGTGGAGCTACAGGGGACTTATCACCCTGTGAGGAGAGAGAACATGCTGGGAGCAGTAAGAGAGAAGGCCCAAGAGGGAACACCAGGGAAAGAGGCCAGAGAAAGAGCATGAAGAATCTTGGGGGCTCACCTGCATCCCAGCCCCCCAAAGCCTGGCAAGGAGGTATACCAGGTATACCAGGCAAGGAGGCTGGGCCAATTGTGGGTGGCTAGAGGACCAGGGGCCCAGGGCCCAGGAGGCAAGCATGTGTTCCCTCTGTGTCTCTCACTCCCCCCAACCCCACTTCCTCTTCTCTCTTCTGCAGTTGCACTGTTTGTTGTGTTGCTGGTAATCATAGTGCTGCTGCCGCTGCTTTTACACCTGCTTCTAGGTTCAGGTGTGCTCACTTACACATGCATGATCTTTGGGCCCAGGTGATCATAATCACAGGTGCATGTGTACCCTGTACCCACACTTCCAAGCACCCTCTGCATTAGCAGGATCAAGGCCACAGCAGGAGGCTATTGGGCAGCTCGGAGGAGGTGGGCAGCTCGGGTAAAAAGCCTGAAAACCTCATTTACCCTCCAGTGATAAATAGGGATGTCTTGCTTTATCTTATTGTCAGAGACTTTTAGAATGAACAGACTAGTAATTTTTTAGTAAATGTTCTTACTCTCTTTTCCATCTTAAAAGATAAACAATCAAAAATCTAAGAAAAGACTTAAGGCCAACTGAGTTAATTTCAGGGCCAATGCCAGTAGAGTTCATGTGCCATGTGCCAGGCAGGTTCTCTAGCGACTCGGACAGTCACATGACAGTCCTAGAGCTCTCAGTAAATTTTACAGGTTTGAATGCCTCTCAGGGAACCAGGTACACAGGTGCAGGGTAAATGAGCTGGTCAGGCTTTTTCCACCATTAGCCTCTATGCTCAGCACCTACGTCCTCCCCATGACTGTACATGCTTGGCCCAATGGGGGTGCTCATGTGTGAGTGGGCACACCTGGGCCTGGGAGGCGGAGCTACAGGACCCTCCCTAACCATGAGTTCAAGGATTATATCCTGGGGAGTCTACCTGCAGCTGTGGATCCCTGAGGGCACTGACAGAGATTTCTAATTTCTAATGTTTTCTAGAGAAGCGCTTGCGTGTACCGATTTTGAAACCACAGCCAATCTCAAAAGTCATTATTGATAAAAACTGCTGTTCAGTTAGTTTTCTCTCCAAGTGAAATGGACGAATGGTGATTCTCGCCTCCTCTAGCCTCAAGGGGATACTAACAACGACTGTGAGTGGTTAACTGGGCATGTGTACTGCAAAGGAAGGCTGAGCTTCACCATGTATCTGATATTTCTGAGAAAAATAGAATGTTAAAATTAAGCAAATATTCACTGAGATATCCATCACGTCAGATGACCCCCCAAAGGAACACAAGAATTTTTAATGTATTACCAATTACAGGAATTATGCGATGTCTGGGAAGATTATAAGCCTCTCCATACTCAGCCAATGAAGTGGCAGGAACTAGGTCTAAAAACTGAATGAAAACTTTCGGGGTGACTGGTTATCTCATGCCTTGGTACCCCATCCTTGCAAGGTTGCTAAGTAAAACTTCACTTCCTGTTACATTCAGTCTTTGCCCAGTCTTTGGGTTCAGACAGGTGAGGTTACCTCACAGCTGTCAATTAAAAATGATAAAAAGGAAGATACCAGAGCAGGCAGTTAATCATCCTCTGAAAACAGTTTGGAGGCATGTTGAGGGAAGTAACTGAGTACAGCTAGAAGTACTGCTGGGTGACTCAGCTACTATTCCCTAGTCACGTGGAGAAGATGCAGTTTTTTCCTGAAGCAGCTGGCTCTTTCTGTCTGGGCCATCAACTATCATGATTGAATTACTGGTGTAAAATGGCCAAATCATTTCCATGATGTATGCTCCTAGGTAGCAAAACCAAGTGAATTCTTCAACATAGAGAAAGACAAATAAGTTTCAGCAACAAACAAATCAGAAGAGCATAGGTTAGCAAATTTTACCAATTCAGTTTTCTGAATTCTCTCGGGAACATAATTCACTCTTTTGCTAAGAACAAAAATTATAAAAATGTATTTTCTTCCCAAAACTGATAGCGTTGTCTCTTGCAAGACTATTCAGTTGTAAAAGCTACACTACATAAAAGGTTAGATAGTTCCCAGAAACCAGATTATTCTCAGTTCAAAAAAGAACAGTGTCAACGTACTCATTTAGTATTCTTATGCTTCTCAGGCACTACTTTAATAATCCAGTTATGAATCTGGTGTTAGAAGAGGCTTGCCAAACGTCAATCAGTGGAAATCAAGACATCACATAATTATTTCAATTTGCTGTTTAAATGTGTAAATGTGGAGTTTTAGTCTCCAATTAAGACAAAGTATTCAGCAGCTACTTTTCCAGTGAAGAAGTTTATCTCTACTTGATTACTTACTCATGTTCTGCTACATCAGGCAGATAGGCAGCATTCTCTTGAGACGGATGAGCCATAAAAACAACATCAAGATTTTTAAAAGCCCCTGCTTCAATTAAATCAATTTTCCCACCACCATCTTCTTCTGCAGGGGTTCCTAGGACAATTACCTAGAAGGAAACAGTTGCATCAGAGAACACCACAACAAAAATCCTTGTAAGGAAAATAGCAAATCTACATTAGAGTCCTTAAACTACGGAGAGAAGTTTTTTCTGACCCCCACATATTCAAAGGGCATATATGCTTAGCCCTAAATGAATCACAGGTTGTCATTTATATTATTATACCAATAACGTAGTGCAAAGTAGTGCCTAAACGCCACTATAGGGACTCTACTCGTAATTTTTTAAACAATTTTATAAAACTAATGGCAAAAATGAAGAAAGTACTATATATTAAATTCCTCAAAATTCCTTAGGATTTATTTCTCAAACCTTTTTGACTAAGTCTTTTAGTATATGTATGTAATTGTTCTTAGCACTTTACTGGCAAGGAAGTCTCCAATTACCTAATAGTTACCCTCACAACAACCCTGTGCAGTAGGTGAACAAATGACCTGCATCATCATTTTAGGGAGGGTGTTTTTGAGGCAGAGTGAAAAGCCTTGCCCCAGATCACAGAGCAAGTCTTCAGGCATAGCTGAGATTACTTGTCCTGACCTTCAGGCCTGCACTCTGATTCCAAACTAAAACACCTCATTAAAAGATCTTAAGTAGTAAACCCTTTATGAGGAGCATTAAATAAATCTTAATACCAAGGTTAGAAATGGCCAACTATTACACAAACTTACTAATTCGATTCCACCAGTTCAACCAGGCAGATTTATTGGTCACCAAACACCTAATTAAACAAAAGAGAACTTGACAGAATAAACATTTTACTTTGATATTTAAGTTTAACTTCTTCAAATAACTTTTAAAAAGCAAGAAAAATTATTTATAAACAACTCATATACTTTCAAGATCATGTAGAAGAAACATAATGGAACAAGCTGGAAAAATCTTGGCTTGCAAAAAGGGAATCAACATAATCCCATTTCAGGTAAGACGGATAACTTGCTAAAACTGAGTACTGCCATTCAAAATTAGGAGTGTGTACATTTCCCAGTTTCGTTTTAGAAGTTACAAAGACCCAAACTTTTAAACTGCCCTTTACTCTTGATCCTTAGACTCATTTAATTTGATGCCTTCTTGCTGACTACCCTGACCCTTCAAAGCTAAATCTCTCCAAAGTGTCATGCAAAGGAGACCCCTCCCCAGCCCAAACAAAAACCTAACCAGATGCAAAAACAAGCCCCCAAAGGCAGAAAAATAGAAGCAGCTAAAAAGAAAAAGGGCACAAAAGATGGAACTGTTAGGATAAAAGAGAAAGGTTATGAACAGCGGAAACACGGGGATTTATAAAGACCATTAAAATAAAACACTAGGCTTCCCCTTAACCTGAATGGTGATGACTGAACTTTTTAGCTCACAGAAGGAAGAATATACCATCTGGGAAAACAGATTAACACAAGATTAGACTTGTCCTGTGACAGATATAAAAGACATTTACCAGTTTAAAGAACTGAGACTTAAGGCCCACCTAGCTATGTATTAAAGTTCCTTCCCTCCCCTGTTATTTTTATTCCTCAAGAGGTCTGAGCGTTTCTAAGGACTGAACATTTCCTAGCCAAATGCCAAGCCTTCGAATCACAATAGCGCCTAAGACAGCCACAAACACAAAGTTATTTGGAGCCTCATCAAGAGGAGCCGTCCATTTCCCAACAGTAAGAATCACTTCCTCCTCAGTCCGCACAATTTCGCCTGCAGTTTGCGGCTGTCTACGTTAACAAAAATAAAGTCACGACCAGCAGGTTCTAAACTCTTTCCCAAGGAGCGTTCCCTCGGTTGTGCCCAACAACAGATGATGAAACACAGAAGAGACATGCAAAACGTCGTTAGGCTCGCAACCAGTGACTTTAATTCAGGGATGCTGCTTTCGGGCACAGGTGCGAGCAGATGTGGGGTGCCACCCCGACATCCGCCCGGGGGCGAGATGCAACAAGTCCGGCCATTCCCGGGTCGGGTCCGGCCTGGCAGGCATGGGAGTCCCGGGCCCCACCTCACCTTCACCGGCGGCGGCCCGGGGAGGCCCTCCAGGGCCCCCTTGACCCCCAGGGCAGCCGCCGCCCCGACCTCGGCGATCAGGTTGTGACCGCAGGCGTGCCCGATGCCAGGCAGCGCGTCATACTCGCAAAGGAAGCCCAGCTGCAGCGGGGACGGCGCGGCGCGGGCCCCCGGCGGCTCCCACTCGGCGCGGAAGGCCGTGGGCAGCTGGTAGTGCGGCTGCACCGCCCAGGAAGCGGCCGGCGGCTCCCGCTCGAAGAAGCGCGTCAGCGCGCGATGGGCACGGTGCTCCTCGTAGGCCAGCTCGGGCTCGCCCCAGATAGCGCGGCTCAGGGCCCCCAGGCGCTCGGCCGCCTCATCTATGTGCTCCTGGGCACGCAGCTTGAGCCGCTCCAGCTCCGCGACGCCGGCGCAGGGTACCCGCGCCGAGGGCCGCTCCTCTCCGGGGCTCATGGTGCCCGGCACCCGTGACCTGTCAGCTCCGCGCTCGCGGGGACTCAGCCGCGTCCGCCTAGCGTCCACTGCGCCTGCGCTGCGCGCGCCGGCCCCGCGCGAGCCCGGGTTGTGCCCTCCCGCGGTGCCCACCCCCCCGGAGCCCCGCCTCCCGTTTTCGTGTGCTCCGCGGCTGGGGGCGGCAGCCCTGGGAAGAACGCGGACTTGAGGGAAATATCTCTTTTTTGGCCATATATTGGGGTATTTTAAAAAATGTTTTATTTATTTGCTTACCTCTTTGTTTTTTGGTTTTTGAGACGGTCTCGTTATTTTTGCCCGTGGAACCGCAGGCTCTCGTTGCCCGGGGTACCACAGACTCAAGCGATCTCCAGCCTCAGCTTCCCAGGTAGCTGGGATTACAGGCGCGCGCCACCACGCCCAGCTATTTTTTTTTGGGACTAGGTCTCGCTTTGTTGCCCCGGGCTGGACTCGAACCGAGACCCCCCCCCAGTCCCAGCCGCGACTCAATTGGATGTCGCTTATAGGCACGCGCCACCGTGCCCAGCTCTGCTTACCTCTTGTTAATTGCTATTTAATACATTAATATTTAATAATATTAATAATTAGTATTTGAGTTCTTCCCTCTAGTTTAGTCCCTGTTGTCTCCCCACCACCAAAGCTCTCATACACAATGGAGTATGAGCTTCTTGTGCTTTCCCATCCTTGTTTTGACCCTTCCCTCTCCATCTTCTAGCTGTCTGCCTCTGATCTATGTTGGTCTGCTTACAAGTTTTGTCTTTGTTCCCCCGACCCTTTAGTTTCTCTGTATTCTGCATTTAAGTCATACCATCCTGTATTTATTCTCACCCCACCCCCGATTTATTTCACTTATCAAAATCTCTTCCAGCTCTCTCGATGTTACCCTACAGGGCATGAGCTTATCTTTTTTGATCCCCGAATAGTATTCCATTATATATATAAAATATATAGGTACTTCTTGAGAAATTGCCTTCATGGATTCGTAGGCATCACAGACAAACCAAGTGGAACACAACACCTGAAAAATGTCCCTCTCTTTTCTAATAATAGTAATAAAAAACTACACAAAGTTTTTAATTCATAAAATTGGGTGTCAATTAGAAACCTTTCAGGACACATCTACAAGTGCTAAAAAAAAAAAAAAAATATGAAGGAAAACAAACAGCTAGGACTACCCCAAATTGAAAAGCTTCTTTATAGCAAAAGAGACAATTACCAAAACAAAAAGAAACCCAACCTAATGGGAAAAAAATTTTGCTCTCCATACAGTTGGTAAAGGTCTGATAACAAAGATTCACAAGGAACTCACATAACAAAAACAAAGCAAAAGTCCAATCAAAAAAATGGGAGAAGACTTAACAAGACACTTCTCCAAAGAAGAAATACAAATAGCCAATAGGCACACGAAAAAATGCTCAATATCACTTATAATCAGGGAAATGCAAATCAAAACCACAATGAAATACCATCTTACACCAGTAAGAATGGCCCATATTTAAAAAAACACTGGGCAACAAGTGTTGGTATGGATGTGGAGAGAAAGGAACACTTTTACACTGCTGGTGGGAATGCAAACTGGTCCAGCCAGTGTGGAAAGTTGTGTGGAGGACCCTCAAACTTCTGAAAATGGAACTACCATTTGGTCCAGCTATCCCACTTCTGGGACTCTACCCAAAAGATATAAAAACACTAATTCAAAAAGACACGTGTACCGAATGTTTATTGCAGCACTGTCTACAATAGCCAGGATATGGAAACAACCCAAATGCCCCAAAACAGATGAATGGATCAGAAAGTTCCAATTATTCATTATTCAAAAAAGACAAATTTGATGCATTTGTGATGACATGGCTGGATCTAGAAGGAATCACTACCAGAGGTAAGTCAGAAAAAGAAATACTGGATGGTCTCACTTATATGTGGGATATAGGGAAAACAAGCAAACAAAAGGACAAGTGAAATGTAAAACTAACAAACTGTCAGCAGAACTGAAGCATAGAGCAAGGGTGAGGGAGGTACAATCTAGTGGGGGGGGGGAATGGGCACAAGAGAATTAGGATGATGATTCATGGGTGACAAGGTAATGGGAGAACCTCGGGGTAGACAATGGTATTATATATATATATATATATATATGAATCAATTTAGAAAAATAAAAGTAATTATATATATTAAAAAACTGAGTGTCAATATAAATTCTGCACAGAACACTGGTCTGTAGACTCAGATTTTAAAACTTTGCTTTGGTACTGCCCCCTCTTTCTTTCAGAGATTGTTGAATTATCCAAAAAACTGCTACTCTAGATCTTTCACTCGTAGAATAAAAACTCACTGATGTCTAGAATAGCTTCCGAATATAATACGCACACCATATGAGTAAGCTGTTGTAGTATTGTCTATTTGAGTAATAAAATAGAATGAAGAATTTCAAGTGAGTTTAGAATTTCAAGTGAGTTTTGTTTTTTTTTAAAGCTCAAACCATAGAGTAAATAAAAAGATTTGTGGTCATAAATATTCATGCTATTCTGTTGATTTGGATGTTTGTTTTGGATCTTAACAGTTTTGAAAGAGAACATATGACTAGTGTGTTTATAAATTTAATTGATGCTTACTGAACTCAATGAAATGGTGTTTCATTTGTGCTCACATTATAACTGGGTTCTTAATTACCCAATAAAGAAATTCAAGGTGCCATATTCTTGTTTTTCTCTGGAAACACAAAGTCTGATAAACAGCTATTGACTATTTGCCTACAAGTCACACTATAGAGATTTATATTCTGAGGTGTTCCACATATTTAAAGCTTTCCTTAATTTCTCATGGCTAGGTTAAATGAGATCCAGCACATTCATACAAAAACCAAATACATTTTTTGAAAATAAATCTAAAGGAAACTAACATACATAAAGACTATTTAGTACTCTTGTAAGTATTACATATATGAACAATAATTACATTCTAAATCTAAAAATTTGTCATTTTCAGCTAAAATGCTGAGGTTCAGCCTTGAAAACAATTTTAATATTAAACTTGTGGGCCTCTTTGCCTTAATAAATTTCATAAATTATATTTGGGTATATTTCTGATAAAAATTCTCCATTATATTTTGGTATTCAATAATATTATATGCAGTTGACTTTAAAAAGGGCCATGAGTGAGTAAAAACCATATAGGACATTTGTAGAGCATTTATTCAAGTAGTACTTCACCTGTGCCAAGTGTTTTACATATATTAACTCATCTAGTCTTATAACAACCTATGGGATTATCTTTCTTCACTTTACATACACTGCCCAAAATTACTTAAGCTAGTAAGCTAGTAAATTACGGACCTAGTATAGAACAGCTCACGCTCTCTCTCTCTTGCCCGGGGTACCACGAACTCAAGCAATCCCCAGCCTCAGATTCCCAGGTAACTGGGATTACAGGCGCACGCCACCACGCCCAGCTATTTTTTGGGGACTAGGTCTCACTACGGGCCCCAGGCGGGACTCGAACCACAATCCCTAGCCCTGGCTGCTTCATAGGCTGAAGCTCACAGGCATGAACCACCATGCCTGGCCTCTCTCCCTTGCTTTTAACCACCAAGCTTTGTTACTTATGTAAGCTAACATCTAAATTCATAAATGCACCTACAGACCTACAATTTGTTTATTCACACCGGAACCTATGATAATTTGTTTTGAATAAATTTAGTGCAGCAACTCTCTGTTGACATCAGTAGAAACCCATGTTTGTTTCTTGCCAGGCAGCAATAAACAACAACAAAAAAGGGGACACATATGAATTCCATGTAGAAACTACTATTTATGTTACTTGTGAATTGACAAAACTGTTTCTTGAGGTGAAAAAATGATTCCTTTCAACTTCATTTCAAACATGAGTGTATGTGTTGGATTTCTGTTGTTAGCATTCTATGTGGCTTGTGGTGACTTGCACCCTTGAATTAGTTTATTTAATAAATTGTGATGGTTTGTTAAATGCATAGCTTCTCCATCAGTCTTTAAGCTCTTCTTTGCCCACTGTGTTTCCCACAGTGACATAGTCCTTCCTTTGTCAGTCCCATCAGCTTGAACTAATAAGGTCATTGATTAACAATATCAATTAGCCACCAAGTTATGCTTAGGACTTACAGTTGCTATTTGTGTCAATGTATGCTTCTTCCTAGACTTCTCAGTCCTTCACCTCTGGGAGCTGAGGGTAGGAAGAAAAGCTTCTAAAAGTTGCAGTTGTCCATATGACCTTCTTGAATCTGGTTGGCTCGGTAATTCTTACTATTACTTTCATCCCTACCCATACAATTCATACAACAATCTGTGTGCTGCTGCTAAGGAATCTAGAGTTATTTTTCCTAGAAACATAAAAATAATTTTCCCCCTTCCTTTAGCTGGGGCTGTACCTGGTGAAACAACACAATATCTAAAATTTAGAATTAAGATGCTAATTTTTCCACCTCTCTGTTGGAGAGGTGTAGAGATAGTACTCCTTAGAGGACTGATTTTAAAGTATTCCTTAGAGGACTGATTTTAAAGTATTAAGATATCTCTTCTGTTGTTGTTCAAAAAACCAACTGCTATCACAGCTGGCATAGTAACTTTTAAAATAGAAAATTCATGACAAACAAGTGCTTTGATGGGGACATTAGATCAAAGATTGTCTTAACCATGAAGAGCAACATTACTTATGGATACTAGCCAAACTGCACAGCACTATACTGGGTTTTATTTTGGAGTTCAGATTCAGAATTACTTTTGGCAAGACAACAGATGCTCATTAAGATGAAATGGAATACCCAATTACAGATTTGTAAAATATGATCTAAATGATATATATATAAATATATATATAACATATATATATATATATAACAACACAGAAAAAGAAATGAAGCAGTTGAATGAAGAAAATTAAGGTAGTGCAAAGACAAACAGAAGTGCAAGCATGGGGGTTGGAGAGGAAGGGAGGGATTAAAAGGTACTAAAATGATTCATCCATAGAACCAGTGCAGATATTTCACCAGAAAATAAAACATTGAAACCTTTAAAAATGCAGAATAAAGGAAATAGTTCCCAAACACATGCCTTGCCTACTATCTTTTCATTTTAACAATATTTGGAACTTGAACATTTTCCTCCAGAGTAAACCCAAATCACTGCATGGTTTTGGCTGCGGCCCCTGTTAGCATGTAGAGTCAGTGTGTCATTCTGGTCAGGATACTGGTCATTCACAACAGCCTCCGCTAACTTACCGTTCTCTCAGAAAGCTCTCTAGCTGAAATAAATAGGCAACTCAAGCTAGATAGTACACTAAGAAATCATTTCTGGGTTAAGATGTTGGAAAAGCTGAGTGCCATATGGCAGAGAGCAGGGTGCAAAGAGGCTACATGAGCAGAAAAGTGTATTTTTGTTCTGCTCTTTATACTTTACCAATTCCCAAGTACTGTCATGCTTTTTTTGTTTGTGAACACCAAAAGTAGCACTATATATATATATATACTGTAAAGACAACAAAAAACAATTACAGCTGCAAGGATTTTAAAGAATCATTATAGATGGGAACCAAATTATTTTACTCAAATGTTAGAGGTTTTCTGTAGAGATTAAAAACACACATATTTTAGATTCCACACATAAGACAGATTATGTGGTATTTGTCTTTATCTGTCTTATTTCTCTTATTATTTGTCTTATTTCTCTTAGCATAATGAGATTTTAATTGGGAGTGAAGGGATGTAGAAGAACTGTACACATTGTGAAGTAAATAAAACTTTCATCAGACAATGGGTAACTGTTGTATGTTACTGCACAGGAGAGAGATAAGACCAGATTTTCACTCTAGGGCTATGGGTGACTTTGGGAAAGATGAATTGGAAAAAGGAAGACTTTAGTCTGAGACCAGCTAAAAGAGTCCTGCAAAGTCCCAGAATTCCAGAAACATTCCACAACAGAAGCGACAACACGTGGCACCTGACTGAATGTCTCATTTGAGGGAGGTGGGCAAGGAGGCAGAAAGAGGACCAAGGTTTCCATCGTGAATAATTAGAGGGGAAAGCCACTAAACAAAATGGAATGGAAGCCTGAGTTTGGGGATGTATGTTAGACAGGTAGGAAGGAGGTAATGTTGCTCTTTAAGAAGAGACCAGCATTGGCACTTCAAAAGTAGAGGAGCTAAGGCAAGTGCTTTTCCAACTATTTGCTGTACCTAATGGTTATATCCAGAGGAGAACTAAATCATCCAGGGAGTGAGTGATTAGTGATAGGGTGCGCCCCCCCCCACCCCTCTCCTTTTTAAGATTGCAGATTTCAAGGACAGGTATGCTAAAATGGGAGAAAGACCTTAGCTGGAATTTCCCTTCAGGGGATGCAGGGGGAGAAAGAAGTGAAATGGTCAAGGTGAAACAGGTTTCCTGGAAGGCGGGAAATCAGGGTATATAAAGGGTGTGCAAACAAAGAGAGGGGTTCAATGGGATTGGGATTCCAATATGGAGAGGGGAAAGAGAGAGAGGTTCAGTGGAGGAGAGATGGGAATCGGCCATCTGGTAAAGATGTGAGCCATGTGAGCTTGGCCATGTGGCCACCGAGGGCCTGCAACCCTCGGCTGGCCCAGGCTGGCAGCATGTGTGCTGAAAGCAGTTAAGGAGTTTGCAGATTTGAACTCCGTGTTGGAGTTTGTTTTGCTGAGTTTGACTTGTGTCTGCGAGAGGCTGTGCAAAAGTTAGGCCTGAGAAGAAAGTGGACTTTGCTGGTTCGGCACCATGGAGTTCCTGCTACCTGAAGATGACAAGGAGAAGACAGCGTGGAAGACAAGGAGGAGCAGTCAAAGGAACATGTCTTCAAGCGTCTGGAGATGGACTCTGGACATTGGTGAGATGATCAGGACTGAGAGACTGAGGATATTTGGGGCAATCTGGGAAAGGACTTTGGACAATACTGAGAAAGGTTTTCGACAATGTTAAAGTATTCTGAGTCTTACATGTTTTTTTTGTAGTTATTAGGATAATTAGAAATCACTTTGTTAGAAATAAATTAGTCTGCACTGATAGTCTTGCACTGGTTTGGTATTTTGGTTGAGAAGGCTGGGGATGGTGGTAAGAACCCACGAGTGGAAAGTTTAAACTGTGTTTTAAAGTTTTTCTTTTTAGGTCTGAAAGAGGGAAAGAAAGCAGAGCGAAGCTGGTAGCTGATGTTTGCATATCAATGGTAAAGGTGATCAGTGAAAATGCTAATGAAGAGTGTGTAGCCTGCTTTGTAGAGAGTAGCTGGCAAATAAGAGTATCCAGTTAAGGTTAAAGGTAATTGCAGCTGGGTACCGTGGCTCATGCCTGTAAGCTTCAGCCTATGAAGTGGCCGGGGCTTAGGGATCGCGGTTCAAGTCCCGCCTGGGGCCTGTAGCGAGACCTAGTTCCAAAAAAGTAGCTGGGCGTGGTGGCGTGCACCTATAGTCCCAGCTACCTGGGAAGCTGAGGCTGGGGATTGCTTGAGTCTGTGGTACCCCGGGCAATGAGAGCCTGCGGTTCCACTGGCAAAAATAGCGAGACCTAGTCTCAAAAAAAAAAAAAAAGGTAATTGCAAAGGAACTGCTTGTAGCCTGCTTCAGAGGGAGAAGCAGGCCTGTATGTGTTAAAGTGAAGGTAAAAAGCCCTTCGTGGTGTCCCTGTTTCGTTAGGACAATGTAATTACAATGTTCCCAAAGGTTTTCTGTTTAAAGTGCCTTTCGTGTTCTGTTTTGCTTCAAGGTGAGAAAGCAAGAAAAGGTAAGAAGAGACACTGGTGGAAAGGTCTGGCTGACCAAAAAAGTGTCTGGCTATTACTCACGTTGAACTAGAACAAAGCTAGAAGATTCAATAACTGGAAAGAAGTAGTCAAAGACTACAGAGTTTCAGTTCTGTTAGATGAATTAATCCTAGATGTCTCCTGTACAGCATAGTACCTATTAAGGATATTAAAAACATGTTGGGATATTATATATTAAATGTTCTTATCAGACACAAAAGAAATAATTAAAGAGGACAGGAGAGAGAAAATTATTTAGTTAAAATATAAAGATGGCATCTCCACTTATGTAAATGAGGTATAGGTAGGTTTATTTGTTTGTTTATTTTTGAGACTAGGTTGCCTGGGCGACCGCAGACTCAAGTTGCCCCAGGTACCGGGGAGTTAAGTGATACACAGCCTCAGCCTCCCAGGTAGCTGGGATTATAGCCACGCACCACCACACCCAGCTATTTTTTGAGACTAGGTCTCGCTATGTTGTCTGGGGTAGTCTCGAACCCACTGATTCAAGTGATTCCTAGCCTCGGCTTCCCTCTCTAGGCTGGTATTAAAGACATGGGCCACTGCAACTGGTTAGGTATAGGTTTATGGTGCAGCTTTTGGCCATGGTTTTGTAACTGGGATGGCTGTAGGCAAGGCTGAAATCACAGTCTGTTACAGGTGGTGCCCCATAGGGGGCACAGGTGAAAAAATAGCACTAGATGAGACATGCACTGAGGGCAAGAAAGAAATCAATGGGGGGTTGATAGGGATATAAGGGGCTAGGAAAGCTGCTCTGGGATCACAGCTGTCCCAGAGATCAGCCACCCCTGGTTTTGGCCACACTGGGAAAAGAAAAAAGGAGTCAGTGATTCCAACACCCCACCACATGATCTTTCAAACTGAAGTGACTGGTTTCCCAGAGAAGGCAGGGTGAACAACTGCTGGAAGAGGACAGCAGTCCTTTTGCTCAGAATGCTTGTTCCAGACCTTGAATGGCAGGAAGACACCATCACAGGCACCTCTGGTTAAGACTTTAAGACACTGAACAATAACCATGGTAAGGTAACTGACTACTTGTGACCTCGGGTACTCTCTCTTTTTCCTTATCTGTTAAATAAATACCACTGTTGTTCACAAACCTGGTTTTCAGGTCAAAACGGGGCAGAAGCCATCAACCAGCAAGCTACAGGAAAAAAGAGGCAATTTTAAAATGCGGCTTCTGCCACCCAGGTTCCCTTAGATTCATACTGAAACAGGGTAAAAAGAGACTTTCTGACTTTACTTAACTGTTTACCCCTATCTGCTTGCTTCTTTCTCCAAAGCAGGCTACAAGCAGTTCCTTTGCAATTACCTTTAACCTTAACTGGATACTCTTATTTGCCTGCTACTCTCTACAAAGCAGGCTACATACTCTTCTTTAGCATTTTCACTGATCACCTTTACCATTGATATGCAAAAGCCAGCCAACTGCTCTCTGCTTTCAGCTCCAAAAACTGCAGAAAAGAAAAGCTTTAATACACAGTTTAAACTTTCCACTCGTGGGTCCTTACCACCATCCCCAGCCTTCTCAACCAAAATACCAAGCCAATGCAAGACTATCAGTGCAGTGCAGACTAATTTATTTCTGAAAGAGGGTAAAAAAGAGACTTTCTGACTTTAACTGTTTACCCCTATCTGCTTGCTTCTTTCTCCAAAGCAGGCTACAAGCAGTTCCTTTGCAATTACCTTTAACCTTAACTGGATACTCTTATTTGCCTGCTACTCTCTACAAAGCAGGCTACACACTCTTCATTAGCATTTTCACTGATCACCTTTACCATTGATATGCAAA